>JAAGKR010004900.1:47233-56064 GCA_011419295.1 Clarias macrocephalus | reverse complement strand
AAATTCTCTTCAAATTTCTCAACATTGTAAGGTAGAGAGTGGAAAATCCTATACGGGAAGTGTCATTAGATGTCTCCACCCAGCCAAGGAAATCAGCTGAATAAAGGTACAGCACTGAACGGCATCTTCATCCCATTTCAACAAACACATCGATCCTCACAAGCGTTGAGCAAAGCTGACAGCGGCAATAAATGCACCAAACACATTACGAATCAACTCCATCGCTTGAATATTTCTCCTTTCGTCTTCTTCAGGAATAGATGGTTTCCTATTGATTTTGTTATTTGTTTAACAACTGTATGCACAAAGTGCTCCGTTGACAGAATATTAAGAGCGACCCAAAGCCGTTTGACACAAAAAACAAAATGAATGCAAGCGCTATTAGATTAACGTCTCGCCACAACCCGGCACGACGATCGAAAATCACAGAAACGAACGAGACGTCCCGATAAATGAATTTCCACCCGACGCAGGATACACTCCGAGTGGTGCACAGTTGTAAATCGTTGCTACTGAAATTACAAGCATGTGGAAAGACGATATTTCATCTCCAGATCAAATCATTTTGGCGGCCACCCCGCCCGTGTCCTCTTCCTCCTCCTCCTCCTCCTCCTCTATGACACTTTCTTGTCTAAATAGTCATTTATTTGAACAACTTAAGGCCGTATTTAAAATACATTAAAGTCCTCAGACCATGTTTAATGTATAAAGTTAAATAAGTGCTTATTAAAGTATTCCAGATAAAATGAGAGGTTAAAACATGTGGAAGATTTTTTTTTTTTTTTTTTTTTTCCACAGAGGGTCATTTGCGGAGCCTTTTATACCCCTATTATTTTATTCATTGAGTCTCACATGAAATATCTTTCACATCACATTTTCCTCTTATACTGGCCATCTAGGAGGAGCCCAAAAAGCCTGCCTCTGAGTGTTAATAATGTCTGCACCACCGAATTATAATTACACTTCAGCGCATTAGTCTTAAGGAACAACCGATCGTACATTTTAGGTATTGGCAGGCTGAATTTTATCATTCCAAACTTGTAAAAAAGTGGGAAAAAGTGCAGAAATTCTGATCTTCGCTAGCGGCTTCTTTAATATGTTTAAAATAACTTTCAATGTAAAGTTTCACTTAAAATCCATGTGACACAATTCAGTGTCGACAATATATATATCTGTACTTACATATGGAAGCCTTGCCGGTGTGTATCAACAGGGAGGCTTCAGGCTTTAAACTGTGCATTTGGGTTTTGAGATACGTCAGGTACAATGACATATACTTTTATTTGTATATATAATTACTTTTTGTTTCACTACTAGAATATGGGAATGATGTGGGAAAAATGTAAAACTCTCAAAATAAGCATTTCTATCATAGAAACAACAGGAAAAAAAACTATAAAAACATGTGGTCATGTGCATCTGTGCTATTTCTGTGCACAGGTGACCCATTTTTACATTTTTCGCTCAACATGAAATAAAATTCAGTTCATCATATTGCATATTTTGAGCTATATACAGTATGTCATTCTATCCTGCACAATCCTGAGCCATATAAATGTTTTTTTTTAAACAAGAAAACAAACAAACAAAAAATGGCTAGTTACAGCAACTTTCTTAAACATAACGTGATTTACTGCATCAGTTGTCATGAACAAACCAGGTTACTATTAAGACAACAATATCTCTGTAATTAAAAGGTTGTATTTCTTCATATGTAAAACATGTATTAATTAATTAAAATATGTATTAATTAATTAAAATAAACATTAAAATAAACATAATTCATTACATGAATGTTCTATTAACTAATAATATTTGCATAATCAGTTCACATTAACCATAACGTCTTCTGTAAGGCCAGAGTAGCTTTAACGATTGGCATTTTTAAATAGTAAATCAAGTCTACCAAAAAATAAAGAATGAATGAAATATCCACGTAACCCACTATTTATGGCAGCCATGATGAAAAAGGAGTCCAGATAAATTAGGACAAATTAAATTACAGCATGTTGCTAAATGGTGATAATTGATGGTGACGTAGTGATGGAGCATTATTGAAGTTCCTTCCTTCCTTCTGATGTAAGGCTGTACAACCAGCGCTGATCTGTTTTTATTTATTGTCTATAATGTAAAAAAAAAAAAAAAAAAAAACATTTTTTTTTCTGTTGCTGCTGTAACTATGTGAATTTCCCCATTGTTGGAACAATAAAAGTTTATCTTATCTAACCTTATCTTATTTTATCTTATCTTATAATGAACTTGACTCGCTAGGTGTGAGTATTTCAAACAAGTAACAATACTGTTGTCTTTTCCTGGACACATTATTCAGCCTATGTATATTTGCTCCTTATGTGCGTAGCTGTGTTGTTGTGTATTTTTTTATAAAGCATTCATCAAAATGCACCATGATGTTCATGTCTCCCTAGGAAAGGGAAAAGAAGACGCTTCATGAGTTAGTGTCTGTAAATGCACGAGGATAGCAGAAAGTAGCGCTAACTACAGTACGTCGTGTAGCATGTGAACGCCATCATATACTGTAGATGGTATGATTTTTGTAAGTTGTTTCTACAGCGATGCGATGAACTCGCTTAGGGGCTAAAACAGAAAAGACTGGACGCTGAACTGAAATTAAACTTTTCTGGTTGAAACTTTTCTACTTTAAGGCGAGCTGCGCTTCCACTTTTAGCAGAATTTTTACTTAGATGAATATTTGCACTTTTTCTGTTGGATGAAGAATTAAGACCATTTCTGATTATCTGTAAAAACCCTTTGTAGCCTGTTCCCAGATACCAAACCTAAAATCTTTCATTGATTAATTTTTTTTTTTCCCCCTGTGGTATGTATTTCCTCTTTTCCTCCTCCGCCTCGTGTCACACACGATTCATAATTTATCGCCACCTTTTGTAATACAAATAGTCTTAGGATACAGACAAATCAGGACCTTCCACCTTTGCAGGGCAGAAATAGATTGCTAAACAATTTTTTTTTTTTTTTTCCGTTCTCTGTGTGGGAAGGAAATTGGCAGAAAAGTGAGGCGGACTGTGAGATATATGTGCCATATCTACGTCGGGAGAGAAAATGACAAAGTTCCACATGAGACAAATGCAATTTTGTGTTAATGAATAATTGAGAACTGTGGGAGGGGCTTGAGAGGAGAGGACACTTCTCAGCTTGTGTACACCGACTCGATGTCTCACATCCTCTCTTCCAGGTTAAATTCAACAGATTGGCCGAATGCATCTTGAACAGCGACTACTTTATTCTACTCATAGCGAGGTAGAAAGTGTGTCCTGTTAAGGATTCTTGTGTTTTCTAACGTCATTTACACTTATGTAAATGCTCCTACTACATGCCAGTCGATACAGTATGTTTTACCCTAAACCACACTTCCCAAGATAGACACAACAAATCTGACCATGAATGAATAAATAATATTTTGGCCTCATGACTTTATTCAAAACTTTATCATACAACAGCGTGGTTGAATCCTAAATCTGACTGGTCAGAATGTGTGTGTTATTTTTGTATACTGTGTTATCAGTGTCATCAGTGGAAAACTGCAGTCTAAACTCCAGACCATGTGGTTAAACAAAAATAATACAGTTTGGAGGAGTAAAGTAATCTTATCGTCCGTCATATGGATTTCTTTTCTAGAACCGCATAACTTCAAGATGTATATGTTACACTTATATTCAGAGTTATTCTTGAATATACTTGAATATAAGCTCAGAGTAAGAAATTATCATTAATATTTATCTTGCTCTATATCATGTTATTTTAGCTAACAGCTGTTAAAATTTCAAGTCAAACCGAGACTTGTGATGAAATTCCTCAAAAATGAAGGCGTTCAAGCACAGTACAGCGGTGAGACTCTAAGCTCGGAGCCGACCTGTGAATATTCAGGGAGTGGAACGTCTGAGCCTTGAAAATCGACGGATCACTTGTCGCCAGCTTATTGAAGAGACGCATCTGTCTGTGTGAACCGTACACACAATCATTCACCACCACCACCTGCACGTTACAGGAACTCGGCCGGGAGTTATTGCCACATCCAGCGTATAGTCCTGGCATCGCTCCAAGGCATTTCCACATGTCTGGGTCATTGTAGGAGTTCCTGGGAGGCCGGCGTTTCAGACATGAAGCAGGCAGGCAGTAGGGAGTTTAAAACTTTCATAACTGTGTTCTGTTATTCTGTGCAGTTAAAATTCCTGGTTTGACTTGAACGGGGGGAAAAAATCTTAATTATTGTTTTATTCTTGTTAAAGGAGCTGAAAGCAAATTTTGCTTGTTTTTGTTGAAATTTTACAAAATTTCCAATCATCATCACGCTTAGCTTAATTTCATCCTAACACCCTTCAGGTTCTTAAAAAAAAAAGCAGGGATCCTTAAAGTATAAACAAAACTATTTAAGTAGACATTAATTGGTAAATTATGTATTACTTTTCTTATAAATAATGTACTGTATGAAAAAATCTTACATTGTATGTTACCAAATTTCATAGTGGCTTTCATCACATGAAGAAATAGAAATATCAGATTTGATGTTCTGGTTTGGAAATTTATAATACAACTGTGGCATAAATAAACAAAAATACTTGTGGCAATTATTGCCATCCTTACCTAACCAGAATTTCTCATATTATTAATATACTATAGATGGGAATAAAAGTACATACATAATCTAGACGCGAGTGTGTGAGAGAGGTCGACTCATCGCTATAACATTCACAAGGAAATAGAAACTTTAGAACTTGAATCTCAAGACTATTACAGCCCAGTACACAAAGCAAGAATAGAACATTTCACTCTTAATGCCAGCTCATAAATCATTTCATTTATTTTGTCATAGCTGTACAAGGTGTACACAGGCAGAGATGTTCAGGGGACTAAACACGCCTTGTTGAGTTAACACCCCCCCCCCCCCCGCCCCCACCCCTCCCGAATCATTAGATGCGCCACTTACACCGCTGCTTGTTAGCTCCTGTTTGTAGTGTCCAGTCTGAAGGAGTGTGAGGAGGACAAAAAAGAAGAGATGAAAGCCAGTCACACTCTCACACATAAAATATGAAGTCACATCATCAGACACATTGATTAGTGAAGAGGTATGTGCAGATTTAACCTTTAATAAATCCATGATAAAATGTAATTAAAGGAATAGAGTTTCTTTTCATAAAATTAATTAATTAATTAATTAATTAATTTCTTTTTGTATTTAGAGATTAATTATTGCTAGATTATGCAGTTATGTGTGTGTGTGTGTGTGTGTGTGTGTGTGTGTGTGTGTGTGTGTGTGTGTGTGTGTCACAATTAGTGATCTGCTCAGTCATGGTCTTATCTTGATTTTTCCTCATATAGAGAGTATCTGAAAATACATATTATTTAAATGATATATTTAATTTATGGTTATAAGTGTAGCATACAGTAAGTCCACATAAAGAAATCTATAAATCCTAATCCATCAAACATGATGAACAATAAATAAATACATACATTGTTTAATTGTTTGTTTATGTTTCATCATGTTTGTTTATGGTTTATCACCGTTAACAAAAAAATAATAATGCATGCTTTTACAAAGATATTCTTTGATTTATGTCTTTATTAATTATTACAGTGAGATTAAAGATTGATTCTTCTATATAATTGTTAAAGATTATTTCTGTAAACGTTTTACATCCACTGGTCAGATAATCGTGCGCATGTATAGATCTATATAACAGCGACACAACTTTTTGTTTGTAATTTCATCTCTCCATGCCTTCACTTCCCATCATGTTCACCATCTCAGGCGCTAATTATCACTATTAACATTTTTTTTCAGTTGCCTGCAGGATTCCCATCTGACCAATAGGTGTCAATGTTAGCCATACAAACATTAGAACACAGTGTTGTTCAGCTCACAATGTCAGCTGGTGAGCCGTTTAACAGAACTAAAGCATTTGCTACTGTTCTGAGTATAACTATATAATTCTATTTATTAAAAGATCCATATAGAGCTATACGTTTCTCTTATTAAACACTGTAATTAGATTACTTACAAAGTCATTACACAATACACGTGTAACCAAGAAATCTGATAGATTATGTAAATAAATAAAAAAATCATCTAATCGAATCTGATTAGATTTAATCACCACATTATGACACATTAACAGAATCTGATTGTCAGGTTACACACACTTATGTAACTTGTATCTTTATTATCATTCTAGGTTTTTAACTCCTACTATTATGCAAATGTTTTGGCTCACTCATTAAAATGTAAATCAATACACTGACTCACGAACAATACAATACAATCTATTACACATATAAAATCTACTTTTAAGATTCATTTACAGGAACATCTTTTCAATCTCAGTAGTTTCGCCTGGAACACCAACATATTTGAATTAATAGAAAAGTTTCAATTTAGGGAGAATATGTCAGCGGAACAAAAATGTATAAAAATAAATAATGATACATACATATCGATAAAATCTTTATTATTAAACTTATTAAATGAAATAAAATTACTTTACACATTCCAGACATACCTGTATAGTAATAATATATCTATAATTATAATTATAAATTTAGAGTGGTTCTGATTGGACACATTTAGGTACCATATTTTAAAGGAGTCTCCAGTGTCTTTGATCTTTGTAACAGTTCAAGGTAAAGCTGTGTCTTTTGTATTTCATTATACATTAAACAGCTTAAAAAAAAAAGTATATAAATAAAATATATATATATATATATATATATATAAAGCAAAGAGAGGCTGGTGAGTGACTGACTGTTTATAGCTGCTATAACAATCCACAACGTGAGGAATAAAATGTTTTGGGACGCGCCAAATCAGCTCTGTGACGGCAATGTTTACAGTAAGTCTGCTTTATATCAGGCTTCATCCAACAGAAAAAAACATAACTTTTATATATAATGCAATATGTATCCTATTATAGTGAAGCCATAGACAATATCACTGATTACATTAAAGATCAACAGATTATTTCTAGCTTGAACCGTTTAAGCTCTTTCTACAAACTCTTTTCCCGTATACTAGCCCAAGTAGCCACCGTGAACGGGTAAAGAGTTTGTAAAAATAATTAACATATAAATAGTTAATTGTTAGCTAGTAATCTATAAAAACAACATGGTATACAATTTAGTAAATAATTAATAACCTAGCTACGAGCTAATACTCGTACTCTAGTAGTAAATAATTAATACCATAGCTCACATTTTATATTGTAAATGTATTCTCATCATAATAAAAGATGTGACCTTTTTTTTTTTTTTTTTGTACTTTAGGATTCATGCCACTGTTCTCAGACTTGATGTCATCCCATCATCCTCTCTCTTTCTCTCTCTCTCTCTCTCTTATTCTGGTGGTTATACAGTGAAGGAGTCAGTGAGACAGTCAGTGGGTCCTAAATCTCTCAGGATGAAAGAGTCGGTGTGAGGACTCGTCTCAATCCGGGGCCCTCCAGGAGGCGAGCGTCACGGTGCGATGAGAGAGCTGTCGGGGGGCTCGCTGATGTGAGCTCCATTTAGACGTGAGCTTCAGGAGGAGAACGCAGCTCACACAGCCGCCACGCTTTCGCCTTTGGAGACAAAAGGCATGCAAATATTTGGCGCTGCACTCCGGGGCCAGAAAAGCATATTCAAAATGTCAAGGAGCTTATTTTGTGGAGCGCCCGCTCACCTGCTCGCCCCTGAACCGCAGGAGGACGTCTTTCTGTCTTTCTAGCTCTCCTTACCGGATGCCGTTCACTCAGGGCCACAGTCTCGTCTTCAAGTGCACGAGCATTGCATTGCCGACGTGGTTTATATACCGTACCTGGGGAAAACAAACTCACAGACATTTTTTAGAGTTGCTCCACAGTCCATAGTTTGACCTGGGTTTCCTCAGGGTTTTCTGGTTTCCTTCATCTCAATGCACTAATATTCTGACTAAATCACTTCTAGTTATGAACATGTGAGACCAGTATAAAGCACAAACTTTACAAACTGCAAGTTTTGATAGCTTGAAACCGTGGGTGCGTCTTCAATCAACTTCTGGTTATGTCATGTATTTAATAATCTACATTAAAATGAATAAAATAAACAAAAATCTGATACTGTCTCAATGTCTCAATGTAAAGTAGGGGG
Source organism: Clarias macrocephalus (assembly GCA_011419295.1). NCBI lineage: Eukaryota > Metazoa > Chordata > Actinopteri > Siluriformes > Clariidae > Clarias > Clarias macrocephalus. The sequence goes on along the minus strand of JAAGKR010004900.1, from coordinate 47,928 downwards.
GTTAGCAGTGGTGGCTCAGAGGGCTAAGGCACTGAGTTACTGATCGGCAGGTCGGTGGTTCAAGCCCCGGCTCCGCCAGGCCTCCGCTGCTGCTGTCGGGCCCCTGAGTGCGGCCCTTAACCCTGCCTGCTTCTGGGGCGCTGTATCATGGTGAACCCTGCGCTCTGACCCCAGTTACGCTGAATATGCGAAGAAAGAATCTTTAGTTTAGTTTATTTATATAGCACATTTCCTACAGCCACGAGACTAACCAAAGTGCTGTACATCCACATAAACATCATAAAAAGAATAAAAGTACACAATTACAGCCTAAGAAAGAGGGGAAAAATAAAATGAAATAAATTAAAATAAAATAAATAAACACAGAAGCTTGTAAGGACAGTAAAGCCGAGTAGGCCAGTGAAAACATATGGGTTTTTTAAAGGGATTTGAAAGTAGTCAGACTAGGAGCCGTTCGGATACCAATTGGCAAGTCACTCCAAAGACGAGGCCCAATTACCTCTGTGACCTCTACGCTTAAGTCCGGGGTGTGGAATTAAAAGGAGATTCTGGTCACAGGATCTGAAACTTCTCAGTGGGTGGGTGGGTGGGTGGGGTGGGGTGGGGGGGGGGGTATGAGGGTGCTGTTGTTGGTGCAGCAATTCAGATAAGTAGATGGGCGTCTAGCATTTGAGCGATTCGTCATCACGTTCTAA
>JAAGKR010004900.1:34733-42233 GCA_011419295.1 Clarias macrocephalus | reverse complement strand
GTGATGCTTTCACACTTGTTTGCTGATTCCAAATCAGATCATAAATGAAAACATTATCAAATAATGTATTCATGGAGCTGATTTTGTGCACAGACACATCGTCATGATGAAATATTCGACCTCTTAATTCCTGAAAATTTCCGAAAGTTACAAAATACAAGCACCGTGTGATATTGAGTGTGACAGTCACATTTTCATAATCTCTCAGCCCTATTCTGTATGGAGACCACATATATGTATAACGTGGAAAGGAGTAGCTTGTGAATACCTTTGATTTGCATATTGAGGATAGAAGGTGGGGCCACTGTGTGCATCTGAAAGTTGACAGGCCACACCCTGAAGTTCAAAGAGAGGAAGAAAGACGGTGATTTAGAGATAAGTGAAATGCCGAAGAAAGGGAAAGAATTTAAACATACTGTAAGATTCATAAGCTGTAACTAACCTCCCCCCGTTCCAACCCTTTCCTGGCCTCCACCCCAGAATGTTCAAGGTCTTTGTAGGGAGATGGCTGGTGGGTAAAGCCTGTCTGGTATCCGGAAGAACCTAAAAGTGGTCCAGGATATGGTGGAGCAGGGACATTCTCCACGGCCAAAGGACTAAGCAGAGAAAATAGATGAAAAGTTCAGTTAAACCTAAAAACTTAAAACATAATACGGACCTTCTGATTCTACAGCAAACATCTGTTTTCAAAATGATGAAAATGAACAAGATGTTTTCTGGACAATTTACAGATTATGATCTAAACAATAAAAATGTTTAACAAGGACATATGGATATACAATATTACGCATATAGTGACACCACAATATGGTGTTTTAAAATCTGCTGTTGTTTTGACATTTTTTGCTATTTCACAGGAATTGCATGTTTATGACCATTTACAGCATCTGATTCTCAAACTGTTTTATGGGAATATTTGCAGTTATTTTAACAGAATTTCTACGTTATTTGTATATCAGTTATAAAAATTATATTTCCAGGAAAAAGATTAAACACCTTTTTGTGATCAGTGATCTTTTGAACTTTTGTCTTAGATCATTGTTGTATAATCTTATATAACAGAAACTCTGACAGTAGTTTTAACTGAAACGTTTAATGAATGTTCTGTGTATTCGTCAATTTCATGCAAAGTCGATCTAATTCACAGGGCTCTACCAGTCCATACTGATACGTTACTTACACCGAGGGAACATTTACTTGTAACAGTAAAGTCAAATGCTGAGTGTCAAAAACTACAAAGAGGTACAGCAATGATAAAAAAAAAATATTTAAAAAAACCCTCAAAGACAACTGTATAATAAAACAGAACAGCTCCAGAGAATCTGAGCAACAATTGGTCATTTAATAAGTTTGTAGACAATTTTTTCATAATTACTAATTAGATTTTTTATTTAAATGCACTATTTAAACGTGCACATTATACAATTTATAAAGCTGACACATGAGGTGAAAATGTCACATCCATAATGCAAAATGTCCAACAATCGTTGGTATATGGCACCAATTAAAAACTGAATATATATACACACACACACCTGATTTCCTTGAACTCCATTGTCCTTTTGGAGATTTCAGCGGATCTCTTCTCAAAGCAGCAGTTCCCCTAAAAAATGAAAAAGTATACAAATTCAACATGAAACGTGAAAAGATGTCACAGTCAGACAGACAGACAGACAACAAGAAATCAGAACAGAAACTCAACTGCTGCATTCCAGGACCAGTTTTTCATTTTTTTTCATACAAGGAACTGAATTCCAGCAGATTAAATAAAGCAAAATGAAAACAAAATCACCAATTATTTTATTTACCTCCATCTGGGGTTTATGTACGCAAGTGAAGTCCTGTCGCTTCAGGGCTGCATTGCGAGGCAGTGACGAAGACATTTTCTCCATGGAGAAGGCTCTGGCGCAAAAATAAATAAATAAATAAATAAATAAATGAATGGATAAATAAACCCTTTAATTATCAAACAAAGGGGAAAACCTGGTGAAATTGTGTTTATGAAAATGATATTAAATATTACTATGGCAGCTTAAAAAAATCAATAGAAAATCTAAACCATAAAACAGTGTCTGTAAATGCCATATGTGTACTGGCCACTGATGACATGCTTTACCCCATGCCATTATTCTTCATCTGCACAGGGGCACAGTGTGTGTGTGCCACGCCCTCCTGAGAACACACTCTCTTCTTCAAATGACAATGTGACTTGGTCTCCAGAGGCATGCTATCATACAGTATACGCTTGATTTCCTCTTCCTCTGCACATGCAGGACTTCAAGAGAGAAAAGAATGAGATGAGATGAGATTTACGTGTCTGAAACACAAGATCCTGCATCCCATTTTTTCAGAAATGGTAAATAAAAGTATGTGCACCCCTGACCATTAAACCCATATGTGGTTCTCCGTTAAATTGTTGCGACAAAAAATGAATTGCACAATTGCAAATCCAGATTTCTTTTCACTGGAACTGAGAAGTGCACAAACCAAGCTCCATGAAGACATGGGCATGTTAAGGAAACAGAGCCCTGACTGAACTCAACCCCACTGAACACCTTTGGGATGGGTTGGAAATGAAGCCTCTTTAACATGTCAGCATCAGCACCTGAGCATATTAATGCTTTTTACTGGAACAAACATAAATCTCAAGAATCTAGTGGAAAACCAGTGGGGAGCCTTATAACAAGTGGGAATAAGTTTGGAGTGGGATGTTAAGCACACACACGCATTGGGCGTGATGACCAGCCTTTGGCCATATTGTGTGCTTTTTTTTTTTTTTCCAAGATTCTTCTCATATATATATATATATCACTAACTTTCAGATTTTGCTCTCTCTCTATTTTCCATCCATGTTACACCACAGAAGTTTGATTCCTATATTAATCTAATTCAACTGCATCATCAATAAATGATAAAGTGTCCACACCTGGTTGCTAATTCCAAATCAGATCATAAATTGAGCCATTGTAAAACAATGCCTTCATGGGTCTCTTTAAAAAAAAAAAAAAAAAAAAAAGCTACAAAGCACAATTATATTCTAGAGAACTATGTTGCTCCAGATTTAGGAAGGTTCACATAACAACGTCACATTGTAGAAAGCTAACATGAAACTTTTGAATACCTTTGTTTTGCAGGTTGAGAATGAAAGGTGGGGCCACTGTGTGAATCTGAGTGTTGACAGAGAACACCCTAAAGTTCAAAAAGAAAAAGAAAGAGACTCAATGAGTTGTATATAGTGTGATGCCAGAGAAAATAAAAGAATTTCAATAAAAATTTCCTAAGATGCACATAACCACCTTCAGTTCCCGCCCTTTGCTGATTTTCATGCCGGCATTGTCAAGGTCTGTGGTCTGGGTGAAGGCTCTCTGTGGTGCAGAAGCAGGAGGTAGTCCATCATATGGTGGAGCAGGGATGTTTTCCATAGGTGAATGTCTGAACAATAAAAAAAAAAAAAAAGAACAAATGACTCTGTCCCTTCCTTCCTTCCTTTTTATTTTTTTTTCTTGGAAACATCAGTTTCATACAACGTTTTCTAACTTTATGATATGATATAACATTTTGCATATCATCTAATAAGTAAATCTGGTTTTATTTGGATTGTCATAATAATGTTGTTTTACTGACAAATGTATCCATAGCATAGAGGTCGTCTTCTAGATAAAAAAAAAAAACAAAAAAAAAACAGCCCAACAGCTAAGTCACTTCACATAACTTATGAGAGTGCAAAGTGTAAAGACCACATACCTGAGGCTTTGGATGCCATGGGAGAGCAGATTATAGCAGGGACCATCCTACACCCCGAAGGTAGAGAAAGACAGAGGTTTAAGACATAAAGCAGATGTCTCTAATTAAAATGCGGCTTAGGAGGAAGAATGACAGTGTGAACCCCAGGTTATCTCATCAACTGAACTTCACCTCTTCAGTGGTGTGGCGTGTCTGAGAAACGGACTGGTGGATGCAGCTTCTTTGCTGTACTGAACTGGTGGCCGGAGAGTTCAGAGGTGGGCCAGGGTATGGTGGAGCAGGTATATTCTCTATGGGCAAAGATCTGAAGAAGAAAAAAAGAAACTTATGTTATCCTCTCTTCCTTCCTTCCTTTATGTTTTGGAAACATCAGTTTCATATTATGTTATCTATCTTCATGATATCATCCTGATAAGCAAGTCTGGTATAATGTTTACTTCTCAGAAAGGTTTTTACTGACAAAGGTATGAATACAGGTAAAATGGCCCTTCAGCTACTGTAGGTCACTGCATGTACTATTTGAGAATGCAAGTTTGTGAAGCCACATACTGTACCTGAGGCTTTGAGGACCATGGGGCAGCTGATTATAGCACGGCCCATCCCACATCCCACAGTCAGATAAGGAGATAGATGGAGAAATACAGTGGTTTAAGACACGTGTCTCTTTAAGCAGGTGTCTAAAATTGAAATGCTGGATGTGTTGGTATGAGAAAAAGTAATGGTGTGAACCCCATGAAATTCAATCCAATGAACTTTACCTCTTCAGTGGTGTGGTGTGTCTGAAGAACTGGTTGGTTCATGGAGCCTCTTTGCTGGAACCAACTGGTGAGCTCAGGGTCCAAAGGCGGGCCAGGATATGGTGGAGTCGGGATATTCTCCATGGGCAAAGAACTGTAAGAGAAGAAAAAATAGAACCTTGGTTCCAGTTTATTTTTCATTTTCTTTCACTTTATTATCTAATCACTAACTATATATCTAAAGTGACATGGCATCATTCAGATACACAATTCTGCTATGATTCTCTCTAAATCTAAAAACTGTTACCAACACAAAACTGTTTGCTGAAAACATACCTGTGGTATTGAGGGCCAGGAGACTGCTGTGGATTATAGGGACCGGCATAAATCCCAAGGATAGATTAATAAAGAAAAAGAACATGGTTTAAGAAGCATTGCAGGTCTCTTAAAGGAAAGAGGAAGACAATTTGTTGAGATCATTACCTGTCCACTGGTGTGCTGTGACTGAGGAGCTGGTTGGTAGCTGTAGGGTCTCTGCTGTCCAGAACTGGTGGACTCCAGAGGTGGTCCAGGATATGGTGGAACAGGGATATTCTCCATGGGCAAAGATGTGGAGCTTAGAAATAAGAGATAAACGTTCACTTATGATACCATATGTTAGCTGAATGAATTTATTTTCCTATTTTTCTCTTTGACTTGGTGTGTTAAGGCCAATAACACTGATTTTGTGGTTTACAGTAAACTTTTTCCTCAAAATGATTACAATTAACAAGACATTTAATGCACAATTTATAGAAATCAAGAATAATTGGTGATTCATTAATTTTGTAGGTCGTTTTCCTTATAGTAACTATTGAGAATGTTTCATCATTAAATTCTCTATTTAAGTGTGTTCTTTAAATAGTGTACATGGGGCCAGGGGCGTCGCTAAGGGGGGGGGGTGGAGTTAGGACGATTCTAAGGGACGATTCTTTTAATTTTTAATTAATTTTAAAAGCTGCCGTTATGTCTTTGCGCAAATATTTGTTTGGCGTGACGCAGCTCGCTTCCGGATGCAAACCGCCAAGCACGCGAAAGGAGACGCACACAGTTAGCGGTGTATTGATTTGAGGAAGCGATCTGTCGCGGGCTGCAAAATGGAAGGGAGCGATGAAAAAACTTTTATCAATGAAAAATGAATTCAGCAGCAGGAAACGTTGCTTCAAAGCTCAGGACAAGCCTCAGTTCGGAGCATGTTGACATGGTTACCTCTCTTCATTGCAATCACACGCTCCTTTAAAGACTAGTGTTCACACACACGTCCAAGAGAGAGACATTTATATTCTGATGAATACTGTATATTGACTTCAAACACAATGTACGGACTCTTGTTCCTGTCCATAGATTTCTGCATCCTAAATGTCATCACACAGCATCCAATAAGGAGTCAGTAAAGGCTTATGTTACGCCTGAGCTGTAGATTTTGAAACTTTTAGTTCTGAAAGTTAAGTTAGTGTTTTTGTATAATTATTTATTTTAATGTGTGCCTTAGTTTTTTTGATACTTAAAGTCATTCGAAATACCTTTTTTCTTTTTTTTTTCTTTTAGTTCTTGCATCTGAGAAAAGGCTTTAAAATAAGAATGTATGGCTGTAATGCACTTAATTAATCTCAGTCAACTTTAAGCTCTTCTTTATATTGTGAATTATGACAATGTTTATTTTTTGATAAAAAGAAAATCAATTAATCTTTCTCTTATATATACTGCTCAAAAAAAATTAGGGGAACGCTTAGTCCTAGTCTGACTTGAAGGCCTCTCATATGTGTATGCAAGTTCAAGTCAAACCGGGACTGAGTGTTCCCTTTATTTTTTTGAGCAGTATATTTTATATTGCTATTTACTTAAGCAAAAATACATTTTATCTGATTACTTGATTAATCGATTCAATTTTTGGTAGAATACTTGATTACTAAAATATTCGATGGCTACAGCCCTAGTTACGTTTTTCACCAATGAAAATTAAATATGTAATTTTTGGCCAGATAAAGATCTTGAATTTGTAGCAAATATGCCAGCATTATCTTATTGGCTAACTTTGCTAGCAGACTTTAAGTACTACTACCGTGTAAGATAGCAGAAACTATTTCACTAATAATGAGACAAAAGTAACAGGTCAGTACTATTATATTACAGACAAAAACTTTTAATAGCTCGGTTGGCTTGTATGTTTTGTGCGGAATGCGTGTGGTAGGGGGGCACAACCGCATATTTTGCCATAGGGCCCAAAATTGCTAGCGGCGCCCCTGCATGGGCCCGACCCAGATACATAACATACATAACATGAAAATGTCACACCCATATCGCCAGTTTATTGGAAATAATTAATTCCAAAAATAGACATATTTAATATATAATACTAATATAATATAATACTAAGCTTGTCTGTGCTCTGAGGTTTTTATTTACAGATATGAGTCTGAATGTCACATACATAACACCTGTTCTAATACACTACTCCTCTACTTTACTATAGTAAAAAAGGCTTCTGTGTCCAATGTCCCTTTATAATAGTCAATAACAGTAAATCCATAACTGTAATACTGTAAGAACTGCAAAACATCAGCTTAATAGCTGCAAAAAATGCCAGTCAGCACAAACTTGTTAATAATTGTTGCCAGTTGAATGCAGTGTAATATGTATGAAACAAAAAACAATACTAGACACCAATTCATCACACACACACACACACACACACACACACACACACACACACACACACACACACACACACACACACACACACACACATATATATATGGCACTAATTAAACACAGACAGTATACACGTTCTATGACTAACACTACACTACACACACACACACACACACACACCCACACACACACATATATATATATATATATATATATATATATATATATATATATATATATACTGTAGATGTGTATATATCCCCAATATCCCACAATTTTCTCTTTATTCATTGCACAATAATACAATGCTGCTTACTTTTTATAATTA
>JAAGKR010004900.1:0-30823 GCA_011419295.1 Clarias macrocephalus | reverse complement strand
GCACGGCTCTGCATGGAGTCCTACAGAAGGCCCCAGTAGAGGGACTCCATAGTCCTGCTGGCAGACTTCAATACACAAGCAATTAAGGAAATACTTAAAGGGGCGCGATTGGGAGGAACGGCCTCCCCAGTCTGAACCTGTCTTGTATTTCGTTGCTAAATTTCTGTGCTATTTCTGGATTGTTGTTGAACAAACATGATATCCGAGTCATGGTGATTGTCTCATCTGATCTTAGGTTGTATGTCTTGAACATTCAGTTAAAGAGAGAGGCGGACCTCGGTATAACATATCCCTGAAGGTCTTCATTTTTAGTTGGACAACTTCCCTGACCAAAGGTGTCTACCATGTTGTTTGATGGTTATCGCAGCAGCTTTAGCAATGGGAATTTTGACCATTAACCAACGTCGCTAGTTTCCACAGGGATGCCAGAGAACCTTCAATGGAGGTGGGAGTTGAAGGCTTCTTGGACAGGAGCCTCCCGTAGATGTTCCCAATTCACCCACACTACTCACCAGATAGTGATGAGTTGGGTTAGGTCTGCCCATCTCGTTAACTGAATCTCGAAGACATACAGCCTCATGACTAGTACAGTAATCCATGGCACCAATTAAACACAGAAAGAACATGCCCTACTAATATTAACACACACACACACACACACACACACACACACACACACACACACACACACACACACACACACACACACTGGGAATTCCCACTAAACAGAGAAAAAACTGCAAATACCATGCACACAGATCCAAGTCAGAAATTGAAACCTGGAGGTCAAGGCCACAGAGCCATGGTGCCACCTGGTTCTTCTTATGTGCAAATAATTAAATAGAACAACATCTTTAATTTGCTGTAAATTTAAGATTTTGTCAATTCACAGTAACATTGCAAGGACTTGCTGACACACATGTTGTGAAAGTTTGGACTCTTTTATCCCTGTTTCCTGCTTTTGTCGATGAATCTGGCCTCTTTGGAAGCTTCTGTTCTAATTGTCTCTGTGTGGATTATTTTTAGGGCCCAAGCACTATAAGGTGCGCAGGACCCTCTTGTTTTCCTAAGGATTTTTCCCCCCATTCTTTTGGACTTTTCGGGGGTCTTAACATGCTCAAAAACTCATGAAACTTGGCAGACAGGTTGGAATCTGCTGCCATCAGGATGCCTGAGAGTCTCGTGGCCCAGGGCCCCCAGGGGCCCCCACACAAGATTTTGCTGCATAGCTTATACACACTTTCACGTAGGCACACGAAACTTGGTAGACATTTAGAGCACATCAAGCCGAACAACTTTCGCACTGCATGTCCTGGGCTCAACTTAGGCCGGTTATTTTCGGTCATTTGCAAAAACGCACCCGATGGTTTTGATATACTCCTCCTAGGGAATTTATACGATCGCCAGCAAACTGGCCCGAAGAGATCTAAAGACATTGAGGATGCAAAATTGCAGGGGGATTTTCGATATCTCAAACGGGCCAGCCGTGATAATGTCTTAAACTTATATAAAAAATATTAATAACTTTCTGTGTGGCATTATACTGAGTGACATTATATTCGGTGACACCTTCTGTGACATCACGTTCAGTGTCATCACATTCAGGAACACCATAGTGTGAGGCTTATTTTCCAGGATCTGCGGCCTATTGTACACACATAAACATCACAAATGTTAACACACACACACACACACACACACACACACACACACACACACACACACACACACACACACACACACACACACACACTCTCTCCTCTTTCATGACACACACACACACTAACGCACTTAACAAATATTTAGGGCCCAAACTGACGTTAGCCCTGTATAGTGTGTGACGTGGGCAGGTTGTGCGGTGCAACCAAGTGACGATGGTGTTTTTCGAGGTCTTAACACAGTCAAATAACACAGGTTGTGTTGTGCGCCTGGGGTGGCGATGGCACAGGGTGCTTGGGCCAGTCATCGTTGCTTGCGACTATATTATTCATTGTTTTTGATTTGTTGAACTGTCAGAGGATTTTGAATTTGGATTGTGTCTTGTTTTTCAATAAACGAGTAATGTTATCAAATCATTCCTCAATTAAAAGAAAAAATATGCAACCCAAAAGGTAGAGAAGTATTGAAGAGTTGCTTGTTCAGGCATTGGACCAGCACTAAAGTTTGGTTGAGTGGGAATCAAATCTGGGCCACAGCAATGAGAATACTAGCTGCATTATAGAAAAAAATCCAACATGTACCAACAGTAAAAAAATATTTTAAATAAAAACTGACAATTATCTATCTATCTATCTATCTATCTATCTATCTATCTATCTATCTATCTATCTATCTATCTATCTATCTATCTATCTATCTATCTATCTATCGTGAGGCAAAAAAGTATTTAGTCAGCCACCAATCGTGCAAGTTCTCCCACTTGAAAAAACAAGAGAGGCCTGTAATTTTCATCATTATACCTTAAATATGAGAGACAAAAAATGAAAAAAAAATTAGATTGTAGAATTTTTTATGCATTAATTGATAAATTCCTCTGTAAAATAAGTATTTGGTCACCTACAAACAAGCAAGATTTCTGGCTCTCACAGACCTGTAAGTTCTTCTTTAAGAGGCTCCTCTGTCCTCCACTCGTTACCTGTATAAATGGCATCTGTGTGAAATCGTTATCAGTATAAAAGACACCTGTCCACATCCTCAAACAGTCACACCACAAACTCCACTATGCCCAAGAGCTGTCAAAGGACACCAGAAACAAAATTGTAGACCTGCACCAGGCTGGGAGGACTGAATCTGTAATAGGTAAGCAGCTTGGTGTGAAGAAATCACCTCTGGGAGCAATTATTAGAAAATGGAAGACATACGTACAAGACCACTGATAATCTCCCTCGATCTGGGGCTCCACACAAGATCTCACCTAGTGAATGACCAGCAGAGATCTGGGACCAAAGTAAGAAAGTCTACCATCAGTAACTGATGCGCTGCCAGGGACTCAAATCATGCAGCTCCAGATGTGGCCCCCTGCTTAAGCCAGTACATGTCCAGGCCCATCTGAAGTGTGCTGGAGAGCCTTTGAATGATCCAGAAGAGGATTGGGAGAATGTCATATGGTCAGATGAAACCAGAATAGAAAATTTGGGTAAAAACTCAACTTGTCCTGTTTGGAGTAGAAAGAATGCTGAGTTGCATCCAAAGAACACCATACCTACCCTTCTGAAGAAAAAAACAGCATAGACCAGCATAGCCGGTTAACATTATACCAGCATATGTTGTGTTTTGGTGCTGGTATGCTGGTGACCAGCATACATTTGCTGGTATAGTGCTACTTGTATTCTGGTCACTTTACTGATGCTGGTCCACAGCATACATCTATGTTGCTATGGTATAAAAGCCAGAATACATGGAAGATTGTCTTCCAATATGTAAAATATAAAACAGAATCAGTATAAAATCAGCTTTATTGGCCAACACAAACAATATTAACATTGTGTAATATGTAACAATATATACAATATACACATTTGTAACAATATGATAATTTAACAATGAACAGCAAATAAGTTATGATGAAAAAAAAAAAAGAGACCAACCTCTCAGGGACACTTTCACACAGTTACTTTTACACCACAGTAGTGTGAATGAGTGAACTTGGCCCTCACTCTTTATTTAGGGGTCTGCGGGTTTATGGGTCCTGAAGTAGTTTTTTTTTTTTTCAGTCCACTAGTAAAAGTACAATAAAAAAGTGTCAATATTCCACAGTCTCACAGCATTTCATGCAATAGTCACGTAATTTGTGTAAACTTTGATTCGTGCATACCGAAACAAATTTCGAGGGTTTTTTCGTGCCAAACAAAACACGATTATCTTTTCTTGCCAGAGAACGCGATTTTGAAAACTTCCAGATAAATAAAACAGATTTAAATATACATACAGAAAAATAGCTGTAAATCAAAAGACAATTCCCATAGCAGTGAATCGGTTTGAAAATTGTACCGTCTGACACGAAAAAAACGCAATTTGAGTCATGAAATAACGTCAATATTGTACGTAATGCTGTGATATTGCGTTGGTAAATTTGTGCTGTTGAATTTTATAGAAGAAATTCAGCCTTTTGCATTGTCAATTACTGTAAACCAAACCATATTTTATATCAGGAAATCCTGAAACCATGCAATGTCATTCTGACAACATGACTAAACATTTTGACTTCACTGTATACAAACAATGACAAACGGACGTGTCATTCTAATGGTGATGACATTTTCATTGACACGGAAACTTACTTTTAAGGGGAATATCTAAGGATTTTGGGTAAAGTACATGCTTTCGCAAGAAATTTGGATATTTGTTGTTACTGTTATGCAAATATTACGACTGATTCGAGAAATGCTCCAAAGCAACTGAGAAAAACTGTAGGTCAGGACTCTGGCTGGGCCACTGCAAAACGTTATTGTTTTTGTCTGCTAACCATTTCGTCGCCACTTTTGCTATGTGTTTTGGGTTGTTGTTCTGCTGAAATGTCCACTGGTGCCCAAGGCCAAGTTTCTCTGCAATGTCTCTATGTTGACGTTGACAATTTTACTTCTTTTTCATGGTGTCGTTTACTGTGATTAGGTTCCCTGGTCCACCGGCGGAAGAACATGCCCAAAACATTAGCTTCCCACCACAGTTGGCAGTGGGGATGTGTTGTGGTGTTGTTAAAGGCTTCTCCTTTTTTTCACCGAATGTAGGGTACATCATTGTGGCTAAACAATTACATTTTTGTTTCATCTGACCATAAAACAGAAGACCAGAGGTCTTCTTACCTATCTCAGACTTCTGGTCTTCTGTTTTATGGTCAGGTTAAAAAAAAAATTGTTTGGCCACATAAACAACTTTTTCAATATCGACATTGTAAAGATTGGACAAAAAAAAATCATGCTTTGAAACCAGACAATTTTATTGATGCATATGATGAACTAACCATATTATATCAGAATGTAGAATTTTACGACCCTTAAAGAGAATTAACTAATTTCACTCATCACTTCTACAAAATCATCAACTTGTGTATTAGATCCTATACTGACACATTTTCTCAAGCAGATAGTACCAGAAATAATGGAACCTCTGTTGAAAATAGTTAACTCTTTCCAGGTTGTACCTCATGCTGTAGGTCTCCTGGAAAAAGCTCCAGGCCCCCTGTAACACTGTATACAGCATAAAGTGGTATAGATGATGAGTAATTAAGTGAGTGAATAATCTCCTAATCTAAGATGATTTTGAAAAAAAAAAAAGATTCTCCAGGTTCTCTGGTTTCCTTTAACAGTAGTCGCATGTAGTTGTAGTTTCCTCCAGGGGCGGATCTAGAAAATTATTCTTGGGGTGGCAAGGGGGTGGCATTAAAATTATGAGGGGTGACAACACTGAAGCAAGCATCCTTGCATGGTTTTTGTGGATTCAAGAAATGCTATTTTTATTCGGTGTAAACACTAGGGTGCAACTTTTTACATTGTCCTATAAAAATGAAATAAAGGCTGATGTGTGATTGGAACTGGATTGGAACGTCAGATAAATGTAAAACTCTTTTATTTTTAGAACGCTAGGACACTAGTGCTGGGGTGGCAAATGGGGTGGCAAGGCTTTTTCTTGGGGTGGCAACTGCCACCCCGGTAGATCCGCCCATGGTTTCCTCTAACAGTCTAATGTGTTGTAGTTGTGTGTGTGGTACAGAAAATTTATGGATGGAAAGTAATTTTATTGTGTGCCTGCTAAAACGTTAATAATTTTCCTAATGCTTATTTTATTGTGTTATTTATTCACATGTTTGTCTTTTCATCTCCAGTACATCAGGACAGTAACCTGAGTTCAGTTGCTGTGATGTCTTTTACTGTTGCAAAAAATCTCATAAAGCTCCACTTTCAAACCAGATTGTCAAGTAGTATAGCATACTGTACATACCATACGCTCTCTCTCACATGCCTAACTCTAACATTAACCCCATGCTTTAAATGATTGTCAGGGTCTTTCTATGGGCCAACCATAGTTGATGTACGTGATGATCCTGACACTTTAATGCTAATGATTGTCAGCTTCATATCTGAAAGAATCTGATATGGAATATTCAATAGAAAAAAAAAAGCTTTTAAAGGAAATTTTAGGGACGTGCATGAAGGAGTGCTGTGGCATTCCAGAAACAATTTACCATCAATGTTTTCAGGATCAATGTTTGAATCTAGTCAAATTTACAGTATGTACAATTTCTTGAAATACATTTTCAACAAATAATTATTTTAAAGCCTCTTTTTTATTTTATTTTATTTTTTTAGATAAAACATACTACTTTACTACTGCTTCACTCACTCAAGCTTTATACTGTAGCACTTATACTGTTTAGGCTGGCAGGAATTCTTGAAACCTATCCCAAGAGATTTGCAGCATGAGTGGGGTATCAGTCAATCACAGTGCACACAACTACATACAGTATACACAAATTTGGGAATTAGAAATGCCAACAAGTCCACTCTGTGTGTCTTTGGACTATGGAAGTGTATCTGAATAAAACCCACCAAGTTTCGGAGAAAATGCAAACTCAACACACAGACGTGTCGCCCATTTACATTTTAAAAGAAGCAAAATTACCTGCCAAAGAACAAAAGAACACTAAAAAGTAAAAAAAAAATTTTTTTTAAATATGCTTAGTAATTTTATAATTGATTTATTTTAATCTTCTGCTTAAGGTTTTTACAGGTAAGTGTTACAGATAAATCATAAACACAGCAATGGCAACATAAAAACATTCACTGCTGTAATCACTGTGTTAGCCAAGGAATGCATAGTTACAAAAATTGGTTTGATGGCACATGAAGTGAGGACAAAACCTCCATCACCTACGTTAGAGTTTTGTTGAGCTGGTTTGTGGTTTTTTTATAATAATGTGCTCCGAAACGACTCACTATCATCATCCCTTAAAGTATAATCCCTGGATGGCAAAAACATCTAACAGCATCCAAAATCATTTGGAAGCAGAATGCATGCAAGCATCCCAGAGTTTTGACATTACTAGGTGGGATCAATTAACCAACACTTTCTCTTTAAACACACTGTATAATGATCAAAATTTTCGATTTAAATTCGATTCTATAATTTCGAGCTACACATGTCATCCAGACTCCCTCTGCTGGACCTGCTGGACTCATCCTGGTGCCCCGCTTCTGGTTGAAGATCTCGTCACATGGATGTCCCGTGTCTCTCTTTGGGATGCGTCAGGTGTCTGGGGACGTTTTCACTCTACCATGAAGACGGTTCTGTCCTCGACTGATGTTGACAGCTTTTCCTCTGAGGACTTGACTTGGCTAAAGTAGCTCGATAGTTCAGGACTGGAATTTCCTACAAGTCTACCTGAGCCTCCAATAACTACCTGGACTCCATATTAACATCAATTAACATCAACTGTTCTACTGAACTTCCTGCCACCTAACACACAGTATGAATGCAGATCAATTCCTGCTTTCTGTTTCACCCAGATGAGGATGGGTTCCCTGTTGAGTCCGGTTCCTCTCAAGGTTTCTTCCTGCTGCCATCTCCGAGAGGTTTTCTTTGCCCCTGTCGCCCTCAGCTCGCCCATCAGGGACAATCTGACCATTTTGATTCATACACATTCACATTCCATACAAACTTAAATAATTATTTTGATTATTTTGATATTTTGATATTTTTGTTTTGCGACAATGACAATTGTTAGAAGTGCTATACAAATAATATTGAATTGAATTGAATTACATTTTATTATATGCCGTTTTCTTTATGTTTCCATGCATCGGATTTGTAAGAGTGCTTTCAACCACTTGTTTGTTAAATGTTCTCATATCTAAGAGAAAAGCAAAAATAAGGTTAAAAATATGATGAATCCCAGAAATGATTGGCCATGAACAAAACCATGGATATAATCAAAAATACATTTGTTTATATAAAAAAACATTTGTTTATATACCCCTTTTTTGCATGGGGCCCAACGTTTATGGATAGTCAAACCCCTCTGTGATGCTTTAGATCAAACAGAGTCCCAGCTTCATATGATTTTCTGTCTCATGAATTTTATTTAAACTGAAAATAATCAAGAAAAATATTAATGTTGTAGACAAGCCATGGAGAGTTGTGTCTATGTGACACCATACAGTTTATAAATGTAAGCTAATCAAAGCCACTCCTTCACAAATGGTTGTGTACTCAATGGTGTACTCCTTATTAAATGTTTTTAATACACTGGTACAAGTCACTGTGCATTATTCATTAAACTTACTAAGCGGTGGATAAAATTAGCCCCTTAGCCCCGCTTTATGAGTATTTAATTTACACATCATATGCACAGCAGTTTATGTAGATTATGTACTGTAGATGCTATGCTATATAATCATCATGGATGCACAAGACAATGAATAGTAAGTACAGACAAGCAATGTCAGTAAACTTGGAAACCTGAACTAGGAGATGATGTCCAGGATTAACTTTTACCCCACCAGTTAATGATCATATTAACAATTTAATAATATATATATGTGGACATTTATTTCACCATAACATATAGTGCCACTGAAGTTTTCATCACAGCACTCTGCGTCTCGTCTATGTTCTCTTGGATCGGTTCACTTGAGCAGAGCAAGACTTCAGTAATAACGACGATAAACTGTAAAATATCATCGGAGGAAAACAATATGAGTCGTGTGTGGTTTAGTTGTAATTTTCATGCATGGAAAGCAATCATTCACTTACCCGTCTGTGATGCCTGGATGACTCTCACAGCAGGTTGAGGAGCTTGCTGAACCACCACAGCAGGTTGAGGAGCTTGCTGAACCACCACAGTAGGTTGAGGAGCTTGCTGAACCACCACAGCAGGTTGAGGAGCTTGCCGAACCACCACAGCAGGTTGAGGAGCTTGCCGAACCACCACAGCAGGTTGCTGAGCAGCCTGGACCACCACAGCCGGTTGCTGAGCAGCCTGGACCACCACAGCCGGTTGCTGAGCAGGCTGGACCACTACAGCAGGTTGCTGAGCAGGCTGGACCACCACAGCCGGTTGCTGAGCAGGCTGGACCACCACCTGAGGGCCACCTTGTTGGACCATTGGGACCTCTGGCTGTAATGCACCATTGGCATAATAAGAGTACTTGTGTACTGCTTGACCTGTGGAGAAGCATAAAAAGTAAAATGAATTAATGTCATTACAGTTACAAACAGTAGTTTAGTTCATTAACACCATTAAAGTACATTTATCCCACAACACTGGTTAATTCTGGAGTCTGATTGGTCAGAAAGTGTTGATGCATTTTCTATAATGTTACAGTATGTTCTATAAGTGTGATGTGTCTTCCTTTCCGAAAAAAAGGATCTGTGGTATAAGAAGGAATGAAAAAACCTAGGGATGTGATGTTATTGTCCCATGTCCCATGTTTAGCTAATCTAGTGAAGTTTGGTGCAGACCTGGTATGAGTTGCTGTACAGGTTGGGGTGCCAGAATGTTGCCAGGATATACAGCTCTAGAAGAGGAAAAACAGGGTAAATATTTTGTATATCCAGCCATGTTGCATGCACACCTGTTTTGCCTAATCAAATTAGATCAGTAAATCAACGTTTTACCTATAATTGTATTTCCCTTGTGTTAAATGAATATACAGTGGGTACAGAAAGTTTTCAGACCCCCTTAAAACTTTCACTCTTTGTTATATTGCAGCCATTATAAGTTCATCTTTTCCTTATTAATGTACACACAGCACCCAATATTGGCAGAAAAACACAGAATTGTTGACATTTTTGCAGATTTATTAAAAAAAAGCAAAACCGAAATATCACATGATCATAAGTATTCACACCCTTTGCTGTGACGCTCATATATTTAACTCAGGTGCTGTTCATTTCTTCTGATCATCCTTGAGATGGTTCTACACCTTCATTGTTTGATTATACTGATTGGACTTGATTAGGAAAGCCACACACCGGTCTATATACAGTAAGACCTCACAGCTCTTATTTATATATATATAGCTGGAGTGCTGCCAACAACAATGAGAAGTGTGTACCATGTCAGATGCTTAAGTAGGACACATACTTTTGTTGTAGAGTGTGTTGAGCATGGAGAGCACCCTACATCACAAAAAAAAAAAAAAAAAGACACAAAGGTTGGGTGGATTTAAGGAGGAGGTTAAGGAGGAGCATTTGGGTTGTGTGCCAGCAAAATAAATAAATAAATAAATAAATAAATAAATAAATAAATATTATATTTTATATATTGATGAAATAAACTCCATACATCCACTTCACTGCTCTTTACCTGTGCGTTGTGGTACATATTAGACTGGTAGTTGTAGCCTGCTGGATTGATCTGCTGTACATTACTGCCATACTGAAAATATTCCATGATTGAAGAGCTGGGGAAGAGAAAATTAAGTTCAGTTTCATATATAAAGGCATACTTCTACTATAGAGCAATGAAGGTTATATAATATATACTACTGTATATATACCATAAGTATATAAGTACCAATTTATTCATATAATATACTCCACATGGTTATCATTGTTTTGAAAACACATTGTTCACCCACTGTTGATGAACATGAAATAGCACATCTGAAGTTATCTGTGCAATGGCGTTGGTGTTATGCCGTTGGTGTTTTACCATGACGTTACACATGAAGTTCCCACAGATTCTTACAATATAATACGACAAAGAAGAAGAAGAAAAAGAAGAAGAAGAAATAAATGCCCTTTGCATGGAAACTTATGGCCAACGTTATACAAACTTTGACATATTCATTTTTATAACTTCATGATTAAGTCAGTACAAAAATAAACATTCATGATTTCCAAATATTTGTATTGTATCAATTTCTTCTTTTTTTCTTAACAGAAAAACATTTGTTTGCCAGAAAAGAGAGCAGCATATTACGTAAAAAAAAAAATAAAAAAAAAACTACAAATAAATGAATATATGCACTCCTGTATGAACACTGTGGCTTGTTCTGCAGGATATTCAGTAAAACTAAGCATATAAAATTCTGCTTGAATCAATTTATTCTACACTGTAAAAAAAATCCAACTTATGAAAATAAAGTTTAAAAAGTAAACTGAACTAAGATATTTTTATTTGAAATGTTCAGAAATAACATTTAGTTTATTCAACAAATATGTTGCTTCAATGTTAAAAACTGTATAATACTAAAAATGTTTTGTAGGACTTACACTAAAATGTTAGTTTTGCGTTAAAGCGTGCGTCTCTTGTTGGCGCATGCGCGTATGGACCTGGGCGATTTAATCGTTATTTTCGATTAATTCGAGTTCATGGTTTATGCCGATTTTGAAAAATGAAAAATCGATTTTACAGTTTCACTTTGGTGCGGCACCGCGAGCTTCTGTAGTTCTGCCTCTGTGACTCACACGTAGGAAATACGAGATACAACAAGGCAGCGCGCGCTGATGCAACCAAAGAGCTCGTGTCCAACAGAGGCGCGGTTTCTTCAGTCGTACGGAAATTGTTCAGGTTCGCAACTTTACACATTGAACAAGCCGAAGCCGGTGTAAAGTCTGTCTGAAGTCTGTGGCAACTAAAAGAAGCTAATTTACTCGAGCACCACTAATTTCCTCGCGCACCTCAAACAGAGACACACTGGTGGATCGGCGTCGTGTTTGCTGCTGCGAGCTGAACAAGACAAGCGGCAGCGCGAAAACACATTTCCCCCCTGTGTCCCATATGATAAGAGAAAGATATGGAAAGATATTACTGATGTTGTGTCGCGTTATATCGCTAAAGACATTATGACCAGATACACAGTTAAAAAAACAAACAAACACATAAAATGCTGTCAGGGTCCTATTTGATTTTATTTAGCATTATTTAGCAATTTAGCATGTGGTTCGCAAAACTGCTTAAATGATTTATATATATATATACTTTTAATCCAAATAAGCAGTTCATGTTTGGTTATATCGTTTTGCTTAAATAAATAATTAAAACCTTTTTATTTTTATTTTTATTTATTTTAGCCAAAAAAAAAAAATCGTTTTAAAATCGAATTTGGTCTAAAAAAAAAAAAAAAATTGAGATTCAACTTATAGGGCATATCGCCCAGCTCTAGTAGACTGTATTGTAACACACAATAAAAAAAAAAAAGAGAGATATTTGTTTTGTTGTTTATTAAATTTTAATTATGAAAATAATCATGAATACACAATGGATCGATCTATTGTAATTGCTTTCAGCCATCAAAAAATACTTGTTCTGTTATTTGTTAGGTAAACAAATATTAATTTTGTGAGAACTAAGGATTTTAACAAAATACTTTGAGTTACTTTGTCTTCAGACCCTGTTTGTTCAGTTAACTCTTGTGATCTTGTGCCTTATTATTTTAACTCAACTTAAAAAACTTAAAAAATCCAACTCAACTTTTTTTTTTTTACAGTGTAGTTAATTATTAGAATTATTAAATATTATATATACATGTCTTTTGTACGTACATCTTTGTTCCGCTTAAGTTTTATTAGTTTAAAAAAGTTTTAAGTTTAATAATAGGTATCTTTTTGAAACAACAACAACTACTACACAAACACACTTACCTGTGCTTCAGGAGGAGAGATAGAAAGCAATGATCAGTTATAGGGTTTGAATGCTTCTCCAGCGAGTGTTACAAGGAAACTGCAAAAAGCTTTATAGTGTTAGAGAGAGAGAGAGAGAGAGAGAGAGGGGGGGGGGAGCAAGAGATTCCTGACATGTCTGTGCTGAGGTGTGTTATACGTACACATACTGTAGCTGTACAGGTGATGGCAGTAATGTTGCTTAACTGGAGTGGATTGTTAAGGATGTTTCCTGGTCTTCCACATTAATCTCATCAACCTCTAAAGCAGGTTGTGAAGATGGACTCTAAATATTATATGTATATGTTTCAATGAAAAAGCTTCCCTGATAAGTTCTACAAAAGGAATGAAAATATGTACTTGTGAGTGTATGGTGTTTTTTTATATACTTTTTTAAAAAATAAATAAATTAATATATTTTTCTATAATTCTAAAATAATTTAAAATTTTTTTATTTGCTATACAATTAACTAGAATTAATTGAATTCAACCAGCATTTTAAGGTTAGTCTAGTAATTACCATAATACAAGAAAATGTTCAAGGACAAACTAAAAGGAAAAAAAAAAAAATATATATATATATATATATTTGAGTGTGTGCCAGAAGAGGTCACTCTTCCCCAGATACTGAATTCTCTCTCTCTCTCTCTCTCTCTCTCTCTCTCTCTCTCTCTCTCTCTGTTCTTGTCCAGACTACCAGCCCAAATCCAATGTTTGGCATATCCAGATTGGAATCTGTTTTCTTTCACGTAATATAAGCAGAACAAAGAGGTTGAATCTGATTTTTATAAATCTAATGTGAATCACATCCAGAGCTGGTTTGAAATCAGATTCAGATAACTAAAGAGGTATTTCAGTCTGGAGTCCATTATGTCACTCGCAACCTGAAGCAGAAGTTCAAGTCCACACAATCATGTGGTGTGGGAAATCAGGGGTGAAATCTTGTTGAGCAAAAGTTAAACAGAAGCAAGTTCAATCTGATGACTTTCAAATAACTGTGTGGACAGTCGGTCCTAAAGATCAGATTCATGAACGAAATTGGATTTGCCTGCACAAGGTATAAATAATAAATTAAATAATTGAGTAAATAAAGTAAGAAAGTTCTGGGAGAGGGACTATACCGCTGGGGGCATGAACAGGTGCACGAGACAATTGCCGGGAGCATCCACAGTGCCCTTTTAAGCAATCAAAAATCCAAACCCATGAAGCAGACCATCAGCTTGCTTGGAGCAGGTGAGAAGCCAAGAGAGAGGCCCAGAGCATCAACCGGGATCATATTCTCAGCCCGAAATTGGCATCTGCTGGTGGACTTGAACATGTCTCCAACATGTTACCATAACGCTCTTGAGACCAGATATTGTGCTGGTGTCAGAGGCAACCAAAAACATTGTTATGCTGGAGCTCACTGTGCCATGGGACAACAGAATGGAGGAAACCTTTCAGTGGAAGAAGGGGAAATATCAGGGCCTTGTCAAGGAATGCCACAAAGAAGGGTAAAACGCTTGGTGCTTAGCTGTGGAGGTTGGGTGCAGGGGCTTTGCTGGCCGGTCCCTCTGGGGAGCCTACACAGCACTATGCATCACAGGTGAGAGAAGGAGAAGAGGCAGAGGCCGCCTTGAGGTGGATATAAGGATTAAGAAAGAAGAGGTACAAGCTGAGGCCTGATCAGCCTCAGCTGGGTTGCCTGAGTGAGGGTGTATGATGTTGAAACACCCGAAACACCCAATGAACTCAGGATACATCACTGATGATGCACTCTAGCTAGGCGTCAGCAGACGTTTCATTATATCAGTAAAGAATGTAATTAAATACAGCAATTAATTTAATTAAGTGAGTTAGTAGGTTAAGTAATATAAGTTATGTTCTGATCAGCTAGTGGTTCCACACCAACTGTGAACCGTGTAGATAAACATGGTTTAACATGGTAGCATTAGAAAACACGGAGTTTGAACAAGACCTGGCATTATTTTCATGCACAGTTAATTATTATCAAGGCCATATGGCTCAACATAATATTACATAGTAATAATAATTTATTGTCTAAAGTATATCTACAGATATGTCCATCTAGTAAATTAATCAAATCACATTTAGGTTATATACACGTTTACAGTCGACATTTTGTAATGTTAAAGTAAGTAAGTTAGTAAGTAACTAAGTAATTAGTAAGTAAGTAGTTAAATACATAAAAAAGGTAATGAATGAATGAATAAATGAATTAAAAGTGGGTAAATAAGTAAGTAAAGTCAAAACAACATAAGTAGGTAAACAAGTAAATAAGTAAGTAAGTAAGGACAAAACTACATAAGTTAGTTAGTAAGTAAGCAAGTAAAAACGTATTAATTAAATATGTAATTTAATAAATAAATAATAATAAAAAATAAGTAATCACAGTAAGAGTCCATAAGTAAAGTATGTACAGACATGGAAAGGTCTCATTTATTAGACAATCATTTGTAAATTTTTAGTAAATTGGACATGCAGGTATAAAAACAAAACAAAAAAACAAACAAACAAACAAAAAAAACTGGTTTTGGTGCTGGCCTTTGTGCAATGCCTGATATGACAGTGGGTTGAGTTTGATTGGATCTGAGATTAACTAAAGAATTCCGAAAAGCCAAACCCCAAATGAATTGTGTGAATTGTGTTTAACAAAAACAAAAAGCATGTCATTTTTTAAATCAGCTACTTTAAACGATTAAAAAAAATTGTTTCCTTTTTGTTTTTTTCATTTGAATAACAAAAAACGTAATTGAACTAAAACTGTGCTTAAGTACAATACAATTGCAGTAATTTACAGTAAAATAAAAGCATTTTTATTGTAAAGCACTATTGTTTTTAGGAGCCAGATTATACAAACTTTCCACAATGATGATTCTATTAGGTAACATCAGAGTCAATGAACCAGAATTCATTTTTCAAATATGAAGAAAATTACACCTTTGAACAGTATATCGCATACATGCGGATTTCAAAGGCAAGTATAAATGTGTAAAATAAGACATTTGCAAATTAAGCAATTAAAAGTCTTTATAGATAAACACAATCCACATATGAACATGTTAAGATGTTTAACGTCCAATACACATGTAGTGCAACTTAGCTGGGTTCAGCCCACTACATTATATCTTGATATCCTGAGGATTTCATTCTTTAATACCAGACTTCGAAGTAGAGGTACAGTATAATTACAGTAACAATATACAGAGGTATAGTTACAGTAAGTAATAGTACAGTAGGATATTGACAGTAAACAATTACTAGGTTAAGTGATCTAGTCCTAAAATAATTCACAGTCACTCTGATATGTACTTCAACAAATATTACATATATGTTACAGATACACATACAGTAGTACACAGAGCCACACCATGACCGTAGTATTTTGAGGTTCTACCTAAAAGTTTTGACCAGCTAAAATCTAAAGTGCTGAAAAATGTATTTAATTTCCCACTCACTTCAAGATTACTTTAAATCTGTATTAATGGATTTATATATATTCAATTTTTTATATATAGTATATATTTTATATATAGTATATATTTTATATATAGTATATATTTTATATATAGTATATATTTTATATATATTTATATATATAAGGAATTTATCTTTTTAAGTAATTTATACAACTGTACTTTGTGAAAACACAGTTTAATAGCCTTGTTAAAGGTTTGAGTCTGTTAGTTTATGACAAAACATTATTATTGGCAATAGCAGTGTGTTTATTTTATATTATTTTGTTTATGAGAAGCCAGTATAAGATTTCATGACAATTTTCTGATGCGGTTATAATATCACAATCTTTGGTTAAGAAACAAATCACAAAGTCTGATTCAAGTGATGTGTATCGATGAAAAAAGCTGGAGTTTACTGATTACTGACACCACATACAGGATGTCCACCGTTTTTAAAAATCGGAAAAAAAAAAATTGAACATGGATTAACTAAGGCTTTTTGTTTTGTTAACTAAGACTTTTTGTTGTGTTTATCTCATGTTTATCCTGGGTAATGACTGGATAGCTGATAAAACCAAGCTTATCTGTATGTTATATTTATAGGATAGAACCTTTAAATACACAATGTCACAATGTTAGTGTTAAAGAATCAATTTTAAAGCAGCGATTTTCATTAAAATATATACAAGCAATTTCATCTTCTCAGTTCCAACATTGTAACGTATGAACTGTGTAGGCGATAAAAGTGAAGTTTGTCAGGAATGTGAAGTGTTTTTTTTTTTTTTTTTTTTTTTTTAAGCACAGTTGAGGCATCACCGGTTGGTCCACATTCTTCAGGCTTATTGTTGTTTGGGTTTGCTCACATGCGTCTGTAAATGTGCAAAACGTTCCTGCAGTTGGGACACGTGTGTTGGACGTCTTTACAGGAATTCACGCAGAAGGGAATCAGACAACACGGCCAAATTCTGCACAGCAACAAGACACAACCGTAATCATACATCCAGTATTTTCACCCACCAGTTTGAAACTTTTCAACATGATGTAATATTTTAACCTAGAACTGAGATGGACGTAACTGGCTGTTTTATTTATTTATTTATTTGGACTCATTCCTTGGATATTTTGCTGAAGTAATGTATATTGCACTAAAGTATATTTTCTGATTGATTTGATGTAACATTTAAGGTTTGCACGGATCTGTGGAGTCCAAGCCCACTAAGGCTCACTGTCATTAAGGATGACCACATACTAGGAACTGTAAATGTGTGTGTGTGTGCGTGTGTGTGTGTGTGTGTGGGGGAGAGAGAGAGAGAGAGAGAGAGAGAGAGAGAGAGAGAGAGAGAAAGAGCTCTAACTCACCCGAAGATTAACAGAACTCCAAAAATAGACCAGACCAGGAGGCCATTTGTGGGTTTGGTCACGGTGACAATTGATTGTTGGCAGAAAGTGCATTTCATTGGAGCAGGAATGTCTGTCAGAGGTGGCTGGACAACTACACACACACAAACACAGACACACAGACAATATATTGATCCCGCTGCTATTTACACACACATCAGACCCTACTATTGCTAGTACTACTTTACCAATATATAATTCTTCTTGTTTCATTTTAATGAATTTTTTTTTATGTAGACAGTCTATTAATATCCAGTATGCACACATTTCCCTTAAAATAATTACATTTAAAGTGTGGTACTCTCTTCACCCATTTCCCTGTGGTTTGTGTTGATTGCACCTGATGCACCCTGGATCAGCTGATGGTAAAGTACAGACAGGAGTCATAAGAAACGCTCAGGCTCAAACAGACAACCACAGTTGGGTGCAGATGAAAGGGGGAGAAAAAGGTCATGCAGGATGACGCTCAGGTACTGTATGTCTGGAAAGGTTAGATACTGGAAAATTACCTACACATGCATAACGCTAATTGTAAAAATGTGCTGGGTGATATTTTGATAAATATTTTGTACACTTTGGTTATGTGGCGAATCTGTGTGAATGGCTGAAACATCAACGGGAGTCCTGGGAAAACCTGGTGTCACCTGATCCTGGTGTCATTTAGATTTTCCATATTTATAAAAAAAACTAATGTACATTCTGCTGTGGCACATGATTCTGACACATTTGCATCAGCCGTATTATGAAAGCCAAGTTTGTGCAGTTGTATTACAGTAACTACAGTAGTACACTGGCAAATATTTGAAATGTACAAAAATATAGACCCCATAAACTAGTCGTATATGTGGCAAGTAGTATGTTATAGATACAGTAGATACCTTAGCATTGCTAACTTTAATAGCTGATTTAAGTACCTGCTATCAAAATTGGTCTTATGCTGACCGAACAAATGTCCTGCTCTGTAACTGCTCTTCTTTGACTCTATTAAATGTCAGTGGCTATCAAGCAGCAGCAGAATATGTACAGTACATGCCAGTGCATGTGTGTGTGTGTGTGTGTGTGTGTGTGTGTGTGCGTGTGTGTGTGTGTGTGTGTGTGTGTGTGTGTGTGTGTGTGTGTGTGTGTGTGTGTGTGTGTGTGTGTGTGTGTGTGTGTGTGTGTGTGTGTGTGTGTGTGTGTGTGTGTGTGTGTGTGTGTGTGTGTGTGTGTGTGTGCATGTGTGTGTGTGTGTGTTGGGTTGGGTTGGCATTTTGGGGTGGGGGGTCACCGCAGAACTTTCATGCTTAGGGCAACAAATATTTTTAGTAGTCACCCTGGTAAAGCTTTAACTAATTAGTATTTAAAAAAAAACAAACAAAAAAAACACCTTATTTCCCCATCATCACCACAATGCTGTATTTTTTTTGGAGATACGTTCTCTGTGCCAGGACATTTATGTATTTAACGATTACAGTACTTATGTATCGTTTGTCACTTTCCTGTGTTTATGAATATGGAAATTCTGTAACTTGCCGCCAAAGACTCTTTGACTCTTTTCACTGAACAGACCTTCATTATGAAAATGAAATAAAAACATGTAAAAAATAAATATTCCATAGTGGAAATGGATTTAGTAGATATGCAGAGATGTGCATAGTCAAAAAATTTTACTTAACAGAAAAATCCTCCCCTCCCATCACTCTTTCACTCACTCATTCAGGGTCACAGGGGGCCTGGAGTCTATTCCAGGAGTCCTTAGGGTGCGAGCTGGTGTAGACACTCACTCAGACACTACAGGCAATTTGGGAGCGCCAATTAATCTAATCTGCATGTCTTTGGACTGTGGAAGAAAACTGGAGTACCCGGAGGAAACCCACCGAGCACAGGGAGAACATGCAAACTCCATGCACACAGACCCCAAGGTGGGAATCGAACCCAGACTCTGGAGGTGCAAGGCAACAGTGATAATCACTAGTGATACATTTGTGACTGGTTACATGAAAAACACAAACAATTAAGGCCATTTCAACAAAGTAAAAGCACAGCACAGCTGTTTGAACACTCACCTACAGAGCTTACTACCATCACCGCAGGCTGGGTCTGAATGACTGGCGTTGGCTGAACCCCCGGTACTATGGGCTGCATTATCATAGCCCCGGGCTGAACCTCTGTGGCGCTGTACTTAGGAGGAGGTGGATACATGGCGTCCTGTGCAACTGTGGTTAAGCAAATAGCAAATTCATCCCACAATCACCACACATGGAAATTATAATGCTTAAAGGCATGCAAATCACGTTCATAAGGAAATAAATAGCGTAACCCAGAGCAGCTAAGACAGTAAATATTCAAACACGCATAGAGAGATACACATCATGTGTTGGTTGACGTGACAAAGCAAGTGCAGACACATGAAGCTCATGAGTGGAAGTGGAAATTGTC
This sequence comes from Clarias macrocephalus, assembly GCA_011419295.1. Classification (NCBI taxonomy): domain Eukaryota; kingdom Metazoa; phylum Chordata; class Actinopteri; order Siluriformes; family Clariidae; genus Clarias; species Clarias macrocephalus. The sequence goes on along the minus strand of JAAGKR010004900.1, from coordinate 10,946 downwards.
AAACATTTTTTTGCTATATGTATGTTTTTAAAGGCTTTGGCGTTTTTTTAAGAGAAGTTTTTGGAGAGGGTGGAATGGTTACATTTATTTGGAGTGCGGTTGGTGTTCTTTAGAATTTTTGAAGGAGCGTGGAGGTTTGGTATGTGGGAGCATTAATCGAACCTACAGTATAGTGTGAGTACAGTATGAGTGAAACCTCTAGTGGGTGAGGGCAGGATTGGTTAAAAAAATCTAGTGGAAGAAGGTAGGATTGGTCAATCTTTTCGTGGCTGGCAATGGATGGTCAGCTTGTTTTGTGAATTGAAAAAAATATTGTGGAAGGTAACACAGCTAGTGAAATTTGTAGGGGGAGTGAGCAGGACCGGTCAGTTTCTCTGGGAGGAGGCAGATTGGGCAACCTTTTGGTGGCAAGATTAAAGGTTAATTAAGATTAGAGGGCAACAGGTTACATTAGGATCTGGGTGGGATTGGTCAAAGGTGGGGGGGGGGGGGGGGGGGGGGGCTCTTGTGGTAGAATTAGCTAAATAAGTTTGTGGAAGGGGTGATTCAATATTTTCTTTGGTAAAAGGTAAGGTTTATTGGTCAGAGGTTTTAGGAGGAGAATTCTTAAGGGGAGTAGGCAGCAATTTTTCAAACACATACCTTCACATCGGCCGCTTTGTTTCTGATATGTGTACAGTGACTCAGAGCAAACAGAAGTTGTGAAACATTAACGCCTGAAGCCGAGTTATTTTTGGGCACTTATTCTCTCCTCCCCTTCCATGCTACTGTATGTATTAAAATAGCTAATTGAATAAGTAAATAATAGCTAACTGAATAATAACTAATTAAAAGCTGTTACCCTGGATGGGAAGCAAAAATATTGTCTAAAATAAGCAAGATCGTACCTGGTAGTGGAGGATAAGCGGCTTCAGCTTTGGAGTCAGCGGGACCCGGGTATGGTGGAGGAAGGTTATTGTCCATGATCAGAGGTCAAGGACCTGCGCAAAAAAAAAAAATAATAATAATAAAATAATAATAAAATATAACGAACAAACAAACAAACAAACAAATAAATAAATAAACCAAACCACAAGTTGTTTAACTTAACATATACTGCATATACTGTAGTTCCAGTCAACCTGTAACACTGTAAAAGAATGTTGAAGGTGTCCGTGCAGTGATCTGCTTTGAACAGTTGATCTCGAGATGTGTTTGCTATTCATGCCTGTAAAGCTTCATACCGGCTCTAATCTGATTTGCTGTTGATTAGTGATTTCTGAGGCTGACCCCTTCTTTACATTAGTCGTATTCAAAGTAAAATGAACCTTTCTCTCTCTCTCTCTCTCTCTCTCTCTCTCTCTCTCTCCTTCTCTCCTTCTCTCTCTCTCTCCCTCTCTCTCTCTCTCTCTCTCTCTCTCTCTCTCGTTTCCATGACCATCATGGCAGGTATTTGTGTACACATTTGCATCAGTGTGATCCTGACCAGCAGGTCTGGTGGCATTCACCTCTGTGGTGTTAAATGACGGTGCAGTTTTTCCACTGTAGTCAGTCATATACATGTATGTGTGTGCGCACACACACACACACACACACACACACACACACACACACACACACACACACACACACACACACACACACACACACACACATGCTCGGTTGTGCAAGTGTGTACACAGGTGTGTCTGTGTAATAGTCAGAGGACTAGAATGTCAATATGCATGAATTATTGAATCAGAGTAATGTTTAGTTTTCATTTTTATAGGTAGGATCAGTTAAGTAGGACATCAATGAAAGATTCACAAGCTTTTAGAACATTTTAAAACCTCATCATCAAACCTTCAACTTTCTCATCTCTCTCTCTCTCTCTCTCTTTATATATATATATATATATATATATATATATATATATATATAGTATATATATATATATATATAGTATATATGTGTGTGTGTGTGTGTGTGTGCGTGTGTGAGAAAGTGAGAAATGAACAGCACTGGGTGGCCAGTAACCATTAACATCACTGTCACAGTAATCATTTTCAACACAACAATTCAGATCACCTGCATTAAAACTATTCCTTAATCCAAAGTGTATAATCTCTGTTTCTAACTTTATTCATGAACACTCGATGCAGAAAGAGCTCATCATCTTTTTAACTCAAACTAACATAGAGACCCATAACAGCACACAAAACCAGCCCTACTGTACTTACCAAATTTTGAGGAGAAATGAGGCTTGTCCCGTTCAGAGTTAGAGAAGCTTGTTGGAGTATTCACAGTGAGTTCATGTATGAAGCAGCGAGAGAGGGAGAGGGAGAGGGAGAGGGAGGGTGTGTGTTGACGATAAGGACTCCGGGAAAGGAGGAATTTTAAAATTAGAAACTCAGTTTCTAAACTTAATGGGATTATTTTTTTTGCCCTTTTATTCTGAAATCACATTCCATCTATTGATTCTCCATCGTGTAAAAGTATATATGTGTGTGTGTGTGTTCTGAGTGTGTATGCGTATACAGTAAATGTGTAAACCTGCTCGAACCTCTATTATGGCTCCTAAGTCACACTGCTGTTTTAACCCCGGCCAAAAAATATGACTTTGTTTATATCAGATGACACGAGTCAAAGACGTATTGATGCTTCAATGTCCACATTAGAGTCAGATAAACGTCACTTGTAGATATATGAGTGGAAACTAGCGTGACGTGAAAATTCAATCTGGCCAAAAAAAAAAGAGTATTTTTCTTCCTTTTTATTTTTTATTTTTATAAAAAGCAAACGTTAGAGGCTCAACACCAAAATCGGCGCCTGGTTGAAAGAAATTGAAGTGCACCTTCTTCAACCGTGTTCCACAAGGAAGCCCATGGAGACATGAACTCAAATCAGAGGTGGGATTCAATCCCGAATCCTGGAGGTCCAAGGCAAACATGATAAAAACATATAAGACACTGTCCAACACCTGGGACAGCGAGCGATATATAGTTAAATATCCGAGTGCCAGTCACATTGCTCAGTCCATAAACTTTTTTCTAAGTAAAAGGATTTATAATAATTGTTAAGTACCACAGTGTTCTGGCTAAATAACAGTGTAAATATGCTAAATATCAGGATATTGTCTTAAACTTCTTAAATCCTCTTTAAAAACACACACACACCTAAACAACCCCAACACAACGCAGTATTCGTTTCGGACTGTACTGTACAGAGTTGTGATTTGCAATTCTGCCAAAAGCCGGTGACCTGAATTCCCAAAGGCGCTTCACATGCACAGACATAAATGTACAAAAAAAAAAAAAGGTGCTTTGCATGGAGGAGTGGCCCTTTGGTTCAAGTGTCTGTTTACAAATGTTCTCCAAACCTGTGTGGCACGTGACAGCCTGCAGTTCAGCGTCACGCAAACTCAAGATGGCATGACTGAGAAAGATGATTTGCACATGGAAAAACTGAAGAACGAGTGCAGCATTAGATCACTGCACTCAAAAAAAAAAAAAAGTTGTTGAATGAACATAACTAAATTATGGAAAACTTTTCCATCCAATTGAATTGCGTTTCTCTAACAAAATCTAACCAGTTTGAAATGATTTGTTGTAATCAGGTTACATGAACATAAATGAATTTAATCAAAAACAAAAACAAAAATTAGGTTATTCCAACTTGATAAAGTTTTGCTATGCCTAATAGAAAAATTCCGGTCAGATTAACTACATTGAATTTCGCCATCCATAATGAATAAAATCTTGCTTTATTAACTGCATTCAATTTTGTCATATAATGTCAACTACACAAATTTTTGTCCTGCTTTCAAGATAGAATTATAACTACATTATTTACTTCCAAATGAGATACTTTAAATTAAGTTGAACTAAATTAAAAACTTTTTCACAATAACAATAAAGAGTACATGTATAGTCCACTGTGCATAAAAAAAATGAATGAACAAGTCAATATATTATGGAAAAATCTGTATTTAAATCAAATACCAGAAAATAAACAGCAACTTCTGCTCAAGCTATGAGCAAACAAGAAATAAAAAATTTCACTTCAAAGTGCAAAATATCCAGTGCCAGTACAAAAGCACAACATTCCACAAAATAAAACATTTTCCAGCATTTACCCTCATAACTGTTAACAAAAATGAAATGAGTAACTAACTTAAAACGTGTACGTGTAGGAAATATTTTGGAATATTTGGAAGGAATCTTTTTGCTCACAGGAATATTTTTTCATAACTGAGATCTTTTTTTTAATAAAAATGAAAAAATAAAATGAAAAATCAAAATGTCCTCTTCTCAGAAAACAGGGTGCAAAGTAAAGTGCAAGAGTGAGGAATCCCATACATGTCGCTCTGGTTCTCTGTGGAACATGTAGAGTAGATTAAGAGAGAGGTGACGTATGCTAGGCAGCTTTGGGGTTTGTTTTCTTTGGCGCTTAATATTAAATAAAATTTAATTTAAAAAAATGAATTATAGAAGACAGTAATAACTCAAGGCAGGGCAGAAGTGTGTGAACTCAGCATCTTCTCTTGCTTGTGCAAATTTAATTATCATAAGTACTGTAGCAACCACTGCTGGCTTCTGGACACGGACAAGTAGCGCAACAGGGCAAAACCAGGAACAAGGAAGACAGAAAGTAGATTCGGAGTCAAAGACAAATATAATGCGACAACTAAGTCAGGGCAGAAATAAGCAAAGTAATCAGCGTGACACCGAACAGGTGAATACATTAGGACAGTTAGACTATGTGTCACGATGGACGGAAAACTAAAGAAATGTACGTTTGACATAAGCAAAAGAAAGAAGAATAAACGAAAAGCAAATAGATACGGCAGGAATAAAAGTGTTTTATGTAATTCAAAAATAAATATACCTAAATAGAGGTGTGTTCTGTCTATTTCTCTCTCTTTCTTTTGCTGTTTATATGAATTTCTCTCTCTCTCTCTCTCTCTCTCTCTCTTTCTCTCTCTCTCTCTCTTTCTCTCTCTCTTTCTCTCTCTCTCTCTTTCTCTTTCTCTCTGGATGCATGAGAGAGAAAGAAAGAAGGTGCGAAAGAGCGAGATAGCGATTCATCCTCTAAGTACTTTTGTCGTCTTCCAGACTTCGACATTGACGAGTTTCAAACTCAATCTCCGGATGGAAGAAAGAGCGGCATTGTGTTGTGCGACTTGAAAGGAAATAAAATCCAACAGTTCCATACAGTACGTCAATTCCGAAATAAAGCACATATAGAAAAACTAAGTATATGATACTGTAAGTGTTGTGCAAAAGACAACATTCACTTATTACACTCCAAAAAAAACGAACAAGGCAGGTTGTGCATTTTACATAATATAATTACTTTCAATTTACTCATAATAATCGTATTTGTTGATTTTAAATGTTTTTTTTTTCGACTAAGGTTAACGTAATTTTGTCTCAACTTGACCGTACACGTTCCTAACACGTTGTCTAAACACGAAACGTTCATGCTAAGTCAACATTTTATACATACAGCAGGGGGCAGTAGCGAGACGACAGCGGTCATGAACCGCTAATGAAACAGAAGAGCAAGACGCATCGAACTACACCTGCGCTAAGTTAACGGACTCTCTGTCTGCGCGCGTTACGTTCTGTCCGTTTTGACCGAGGGAGGTCAACACCCGAAAAAGGTCAGATTTTACCTCAGATATTTTTTTTTCACCTATATATAATTAGTATTTAACTTTGGCCTGCTTCTGTAGTTTTAGAGAGTTCTAGTGTTTTAGACTGAAGTTAGCCAGCTAACGGGTTTAGCCACGTGTCACAGGTCAGTCCACTGCATGTCTTTCCATTATTTGGTGAAAAAAATATATAAGTAGTTAAGTATATATAGCAAAAGTAATGGTACCGGTGGGTTCTTCAGAATATCACAATATCCATTTAGCCTTCAAAAATGATCAGATAAAGCTGCTATTAGATGGCATCAGATCACCGGTGTACTTAGGAAAGTGTTTTCAAGTTTGTGAGAAATCAGTGTGGACCAAAAGTTAGTGATCAAATACTAAACAACATTTACAGGGAAAAATGCAAACAGCCTCTTTGGAATTCTGTATTAGTCTAGTGATTTCATTTTTGATTTTTTGTGTGTAACAATAGGATACAGGTGGCGCTGCTGCAGAGAGGGATGTGGAACATGTTGGCATCTACAGCATCAGTGTTGAGGGAGGTGATGCCACGAGCCCTCCAGTGGTTGAGGTGCTTCACGACTTGGGAGACATCAGTACTGCATGTGCGCTCATAATGTGTGTAATATATGCAATGAACCTCAGGAACCGAAAATATTCTTTGAGGTACTGCAGAGGATCTTCCATCAACTGGATGCTACCAAACTTTCACCAAAGGTACAAAAGCAACCTGCGTAAACCAACATCGAGCATTACATTAAGGCCTTTTTTGTACTTATTGAAAATGTTTGGATGTTTTGTTTTGGATGCAATATATTTAGACTTTGCAGAAACTTGGGGGAATTTTGTTAATATGGTAAATTAAATAATGTTTAACACAATTGTCCTCCCTCTTTAAATGTGTCAAAGTTGACAATTGTTGGAAAAGAAAAACAAAGAATAGAATATGTTGTATATTGTGTACAGTATGTCTTTTGTTTTGTTGGACCATAATGTTCTCAATTTCTCTGCTGCATTTCAAACAGTGCCAATTGTTATTAAAATACTTGTGACAGTAATCTTGTTGTGAATAAAGACCCTTACAAATGGTAGTTGGGTTTAATTGTGGAACATGTTGACAAAAAAAGATTAATTAAACCCAACATTTAATTTTTTTTTTTGTGTGTGTGTTTGAATTAGATTGTTTTATGAAAGTATGGTACCTGTTGTTATAAGTTGTTCCCTAATAAAAAATGATGAATTACATATTTACTGCCTCTGGAGTTGTCTTTAAGAGTCACTAAAGCCTGGGAAAATAGGGCTGGTATACATTATGGTATAACATATATAGTTGTAGTAATATAAGTAGCACAAAAAACTTGTTAGACTTGTCAATAATAATGGAGTATCATTGACATAATTAAATTACATTACAATTACACAATCAATTGCTATTACAGTAAATGATAAAGATTATGTTAAGTAAACATGATTCTTTCACACAAGTTTAACATGAATGAAAAATTTTGGTTTAGCAGGCAAAAATTGTGTAATTTACACATTAAGATCAAGTAAATTCAAAGGATTATTTTTTTCAGTGTACACGAATGAACGACATGCAGCCGGGCGCAATAAATCAATAAATCATATTTCATTCTTGAACCATTACAAGGGAAGTGTTGTTCTCTCTCTCTCTCTCTCTCTCTCTCTCTGTGGAGATTATGTCAGTGATGCTTTCTCAAAACCTGGAAAAAAAACAAAACACATGGAAACACACATGAAGAGAGTAAATGTGACTATATCATTTGTAAGTTTGTGAAAAGGCAAAAACACTCGCATATGGTTCTTTCGGAGGTCCAAACCTACAGCATAAGAAATGTAATCTTATTAGAACTATAATGGGCCGTTACAGCATTTTGGATGTGACATTTCCAGCCTGAAGCGTCTCAATTCCGATTTTTTTACCCTAATGCGAGATCTTTTTATTAATGGCCGTCCGAACCACAGCACGGGGATTTCATAGCGGTGCGAGCAAACCTGTAGCTACTAAAACAGTCTGGGTTTCTTCCCTCTTCTGGACGACAGAACTGCTTGCCGTCCTCCAGAGCAAAACCTAAAGCATGTTTTAACTTCAATGACATTAAGTGTTTGATTTGAACGAGTGGTCACACAAATAGAACACATCTGAACCCAGATGGTGCAAGCAAAGACATCTCGATGTGCCCGTGCCATTTCTGATCAAACGGTGGATAAAATCACTCGTCGTTTCGAATGTGTTCCATCCTGACATGCAAATCTGATCTGGCCAACTAATCTGAATTGAGCAATGTGGATTTGAATCCGGATGTAGCCATTCAGACTCCCCTTGTTAAAGAAAGGCTCAGAACATGGACAAGCTTAGTAACGGTGCATTCATTTGCATAACTTTAAAACTTTTAATCTCTACACCTAAAACTAGCAAATCCACAATTATCAGTGTTACGATGCTGATATGAAACAGACCAACTTTTATGGGAGAGTACAGGTTTCCTATAAACTCGGTGAATTTTAAACACAGCTGGAGAAAGTGCTATACTTGTGCCGTGAAAGAGACTTGAATGAACATAAAACATGTAGATTTTAATATATATTTTTCATTTTATCATTGGATTTCAGATAAACTCGTGTTGTGGATGTGGTGTGCCTGAATCAGTTCTACAAATTATATAAAGAACTTTTTTTATATTAAAAAAAGCCGCAGACGTAAAAAAAAAAATGGACATAATAAATGCCTGATGCCTTGTGCATTTAAGAAAACAGCAAAAAAAAAAAGTGTTTTAAATCATCTTGAACATGTACTTGACTTCCAAATGATTTAACCTTTTGCCGTCGGACTAGTAATGGCTATGAGCAAACTGATAATGTACAAAAAGATGCACTCACTGTTAACGTGTCATAATCAGAAGTGATGGACCGAGGATCCAGAGCTGCATACGTATTATCAGGAGGTCGGGGACGAACCTGTGAATGTTGTAAATGATGTTAATGCTTTCCCTGTAGGGTTTTCTATTTCCTTCTATGGTGATTTGCAACAATGAAACTTGACTTACTGCAAGTGTGGTGTACACATCATTAGATGACCTGGTCATGGGTTGAAGGACAGTGTATGAGCTTTCTTCAGCATGCGGGGCAGCATCCTGCTAAGAGAACATCAGCAATGCCAGGTGTTACTCATAGCAAAATGATAAAGTATTAAATATAATTAGTTAACATGTAATAATCTGCACTGCCGATGTTAAAATCACTAACACTGAAAATGGTACTTGTTACTGGGAAATCACAAAGCATAAACTTCCCTGTTCTGTATGTTGCATTGAAGGTCAGTGAAGTTATCATATACGGCATCAAGGTCAGTGAAGTTATCATATACAGCATCAAGGTCAGTGAAGTTATCATATACGGCATCAAGGTCAGTGAAGTTATCATATACAGCATCAAGGTCAGTGAAGTTATCATATACGGCATCAAGGTCAGTGAAGTTATCATATACGGCATCAAGGTCAGTGAAGTTATCATATACGGCATCAAGGTCAGTGAAGTTATCATATACGGCATCAAGGTCAGTGAAGTTATCATATACGGCATCAAGGTCAGTGAAGTTATCATATACGGCATCAAGGTCAGTGAAGTTATCATATACGGCATCAAGGTCAGTGAAGTTATCATATACGGCATCAAGGTCAGTGAAGTTATCATATGAAACACAATGACAGTGTTGATGTTGGCTGCTGTCAAGACTCCTCCAACCACTCTTTGTTTTTGTTTTTTCCACCAGTGCCATTTTCTCCCAGAAACCAAGGAAAGTCAGGCTAGCCCTGTTTCTTCAGACAGTACATCATTTTAGGTATATATAAAAAAAAAGAAAACACTTTGTTTAACAGTTTTATTTCCGTAATAAACTCCCCTGTGCTGTTGCTGACTTCCACCTCTTATCTGTACAGTATTTTATTGAGTATTTTACAATGCGTGAAACAGCGCCCCCTAAAAGTTTCGTGGTGAATGTGTGGTGAAACACGGTATTGCACTTTTAATTTAAGTTCATCTTAACGCTTCTTGTTTTGTCAACCTGATTTGTCAGAACCATGCCAAGGGAGTTGTTTTGGTGGCCGTGACTCTTTTATTGCTTATTATTGGTTATTGTGCCTTGATCACCTGGATTAGCTGCATACAATATGTTCATTTACTGTAATGGTCATTTTATTGCAACTGCTTAAACACAGAAAAATGAGAAATATGAAAGCAATTTGTTTGTAAGGTCATATAACTGGGTCTGTAAGTCATGTGCAGCCTGAATATTTTGATACAAATATAAATTAGCCATTTCTTTGCTTCTTGCCTTTGTAACCCCCAATTTAACTACCTCACCTCACCCGGGTGGGACTGTTCTCTTCTTATTGGACTTTTTTTTCTTTCTTTTTAACATGAAAAAGAATGGATATGGCCACTCTGCACTTTATATCTTTGTTTCTGACAATAGTAACTGCAACTGCCACCCATCCTCATGCCATTATTAGTGTTCATTATAACAGTACACTGCTACACATCTCTACATATTTCTGCTTTATATTTTCACTGATGCATATGTGTTTGATTGACCTTTTTGTACATTTTATTAATTTTATTCTTATTTGTATTTTCATATTTCATTAGTATTTTTGTATTTACAAACTTCAATTTTATTTTCATCTGGAATTGATTTGACTACCTTACACTTCATTTTTATTTTTCTGGTCACTGCCAGTCTTGTAAGCATGTACATGCTTGATTTGCAACCAAGAAATACAATAATTAAACATTTTCGGGAAAAAAAAATACAAAAATATATTAAAAAGGCTAAACATTTCAAAGAGCCCTATATAACAGGTATATACAATATGATTATGCAAGCACATACAGCGGGGAAAATAAGTATTTGACACATCAGCATTTTGATCAGTAAGGGGCGTTTATCTAAGTGGGCTATAGCCATCAAGCCAAATATTGAATTCATACAAAGAAATCAGAATATTTAAGTTCACAAGTTGAGTCATAATAAATAAAGTGAAATGACACAGGGAATAAGTACTGAACACATGAAGATAACAAGATGCAAAATGGCATAGAAAGCCAGGAGATCACCTGAAATCTGTCAGTATTGAGAGAGAAACTCTGCCCCCTATCGGTACTAATTGATATCAGCTGCTTTAGTCCTAATTGATGGCCTTTAAAGGCTCCTCATTACCCAGGAGGCCCACAGGAAAGACTTCATGATGGGTAAAAGCAAAGAACTCTCCCAAGACCTTCATAATCTTATCGTTGTAAAGCATTCTGA
>JAAGKR010004899.1:0-56065 GCA_011419295.1 Clarias macrocephalus | reverse complement strand
AATCATAGTGAAGGACCGTGATATTGTTCTACAATCATTGCGGTCAGTTCTCTTTAAATGTGCCAACTTTTCTGGAGTTGACATGGACATGAATATGAGTCCACTTAGAGGCAGTCCCCTGGCACATCTCTTTTCTGATTAGAAAAAAATACTTTGAAATACCTCCATTTCTTTACTTCTTAAAAAACAAGTCTCCTGCAGTGAGTTATTTTAGTAGACCAGTGCTTTCAATGCTCAATGTGGTATCACGATGCAGATGGTCCAAAACAATGACGCACAATTGCATCTAAAACAAGCATCACTCTCTGTCACTTCACACTCTATAGACCTCTCACACCACTTAGTAATCAGGACGCATGGAATGCTAAAATGTGTCATTCCTCACCTCGGCAGGTATTTCCTCTCAGGAGCAGATGTGAATGCTGTTGACTATGATGGAAGGTCTGCACTTCATGTGGCTGCCTCAGAAGGGCGTCTGGAGGTCATCAAGTTTCTGATGGAGAGCACTGGAGCCAACTGCATACTCAAAGACAGGTAAGGTTAAAAATACTATGAAAAATATGATGCTTTATGTAAGTTAATACAATAAAATTCATTACACTTTCATACAGTTATACACATTTTACTGATTATTTGTCATTGGATTTTGTGTTGATGTTGGCAGATGGGGAAACACAGCTTTGCAGGAGGCTATAAGATGCAATCAAGGACCTGCTGTGCAGCTCCTTACAAAGTACTCAGACTACAAGGAAATGCTATGATAGTACACCAAGCCCAAACAGATAATCAACCAACACATTCAGCTTACACTGTGCAATGACTCACAGGCCACTTCATTAGGAACACCTGTTCAGGCAAAGCATCAGAATGAGGGAGAAAGACAAGTGACTTTGAGTGGTAGTGGGTGCCACTGTCTGGTCTGAGTGTTTTTTTTTACTGGTCTCAGTTTTTACTAAGATTTTCCTGCAAGGCCCATCTCTGCGGTTTACAGAGAAAGGTCTGAAAAAGAAAAAATATCAAGTGTGCTGATGTTTCTCTGGGTGAAAATGTCTTGTTAATGTCAGAGGTCAGAGGGGAATGGCCAAACTGATTTGAGCTGTTAGAAAAACAACAGTAACCTTGCCTTGTATCAAAAGTTGGTGGTTCTGGTGTAATGGTGTGGGAGGTATTTTCTTGGCCTCAAATTGGCCCCTTAGTACCAATGGAGCATTGTTTAAATGCCACATACATTTATGATCACAGGATAACATGCCATGTTACAAAGCCAAAATAATCATTAAAATAATAAAACATTTGCAGCAATTGGGTAATGTTATCATGTCCATATGAACCAAACTCAGGAATATAAACAAAGCACCAGCACCTTGTTGAATTTATGCCATGAAGAATTAAGGCAGTTATACCTAGCTAAATATACATATTGAAGTGGCTGGTGAGTGTACTGTACTGTATATCAATGCAATCTGGTCTTTAATAACTCCTCAACAGTACCACAGTCTAATCGTCTCCATGCCATGCCGCAATGATGCAGTAATTAAAGCAAAAGAAGCCAAAGGTGAATAGAGTGAACAGTGAACATAGTTTTTAGAAGATGGGTATTTCTGTGCGGTACATCCATTTCTGATTAATGTTTGGAAATATTTGAATATTTTGAGATACTGTTATATATATTTTTTCATTATCTGTAATCTATATAATGAATACAATTAGTCTAGAATATATGAGGCTAATTTTATGAAATAAATTACATAGAAACATTCAAATTTATTATTATGCAATATACACATGGTTTGGTGAGTCTAGAAAGGTAGAAGCGTTGTACAGCAAAGTGTTCACAAGTTCTGCTTGTATCTCATTTTTTACTTTACAATCACGAAAACTCATCCACTAGAACAACCTTGTTTGTTCAAATGTGCTGTCTAACAATGTCTAATGCCTCTAATTGTTTCAGAGCTTAAAGATAAAAACAAATGCCATGCATGTCAGTAATAATGCATTAGTAATACCTAAGCCTGCTTACACAGCTGACAGAAGAATTTTGTCAAAAATGCAAATTCCAATAACAGTGAAAAAGATAACACAACTGTCAGACTTCAGAATTTTTATTTACACTTTTAACACTTTCATTTGAGTCCAACTGGACCTATAAAAGTCACCATTGGCCATAGTTGGTCTACAAAGGTTCCTAAATTAATGGATGGACTTATATAAGCACTGTAGACTCTTAATTCAACAATCTAGGTGTCAATCAACACTGTGGATTTTGCTGTGGATGTTGCTACATTTTAACTATTTGAGAGCAGTCCTGTAAGGCTGAAAATAGAGGACAGTCAGTCTGGGGGTGAATTGAAAACCAACAAGAATGAAGCTTTTGGAAGTTGCGCAGTGACCAATGAAGCAGCAGACGTTGATTCATGCCAAACTAGGTGAGGTTTAGAAGGTGGTTCAGTATAAAGAAAAGCAACTTGGCTATATATATATATATATATATATATATATATAGAAAACACATTCCAATAAAATATGCATTGTGCCCATCATGAACAGAAGCTATTCTAGGCATAAACTTTACCAATCAGATTTTGGTATTGTCTCAAGCTGTATAATAATGTGGCATGAACTGTTCAGATTAATAGACAGATAGACAGACAAGCCATTGATCCTGTAACTGATGCTATATTTCTTCAGACAGAGACATTGCACAAGCAGTAAATTTCTAAGAATCTGTGGCAGCTTCATGGTTGGTACTCCAGCTTCCTTGTAGGCTGATCAGTGTTTCAAAATTGCAAGTAATGTATGACTGAGTGTGTGAGTGTGTGGGTTAGCATCATATCCAAGGTGTTCTCCACCTAGTGCCTAGATAGACCTTACACAGACCTTACTTTTCTGGGGACCCACAGGATAAGTGTAAACTAAATCGATGGTTCACAACCTGGGATCCCCCCCCCCCCCTTAAAGTGGCGCCAACGATCACAGGGGGTGTGCAAGCTTTTGCCTGCTCTGAAGCTGTGAGGTTGCCGTAATTAGATTTGCACATGTTAAATATGATAATAATTACACTTACACTTATTGGGGGTGGGGGTTTCTTAGATACAAGCGGGGGCTCTATGGAAAAAAGGTTGAGAACCAATGGTATAGATAATGGGTAGATAGTTAAGAATAAGTTTTGAGTAAATGGTACAATAAATAACTAAAAGTACTACAATTCTTTAAAAAATATATATAAAAAAAACAATAATGGAATGTGACAAAATTAGCATAGTCATGTGTATTGTGTTATTGTGCAGTAGTGTGTCCACATGCTTTTAGACATGGTGTGGAGAAAGAGAAGCAAGAGCGTGGAGGAACCAAAAGATTGCTAATATTTATGATATTAGACAGTTGGTGTTATTCCTTCCTTACACTCAAGAGATTTGAGTGTAACATCTACAGTACAAAGCTGCACTTTACAGTCATTTACATCAGCACATGCGAATTATGATTCATTCAGTCTTTACGAATTGCCTTGACTCGATTACGTTTATTGCTACATCTCCAGAAAGACTTTAATGACTTTAATACAATAGTTTTTTTTTTAAGGGTTGCAGGGTCTTGGAGCCTATCCCAGAAGACTTTGGGCACAAGGGTACACCCTGGTCAGGGCGCCAGTCCATCACAGGGCACACATAAATACACACACTGTGGGCAATTTTGGAAAGCCATGTCTTTGAAATGTGGGATGAAATCGGAGTACCTGTAAACACAGCAAGCACAGGAAGAACTACATGAGTACAACCGGAGGCAGGATGAGAATTGAACCCTCAAACCTGGAGGTGGGAGGCCACTGCTACCCACTATTCCACTGTGTCAGCTAGGTTAGAAAGATTATGCATATCAAAATCTCAAAAGGATCATAATCAATGGTTTAAAGTCTTTCTGGATATGTGGCAATAAACGTAATCGAGTCAAGGCAATTCGTAAAGACTGAATGAATCATGATTCGCACGTGCTGATTTAAATGACTGTAAAGTGCAGCTTTGTACTGTAGATGTTTTAAACCAAATCTCTTTTGAGTGTAAGGAAGGAATAACACCAACTGTCTAATATCCTAAATATTAGCAATCTTTTGGTTCCTCCGCGCTCTTGCTTCTCTTTCTCCACACCATGTCTGGAGACATGTGGACACACTACTGCACAATAACACAATACGCATGACCATGCTAATTTTGTCACGTTCCACCCTGCAGATCAGGAAACGTTGTCCAATGCACCGGATTACTGTTTAACCCTATAAAGTGAACAGCTGTGTGGGATTCTGTATAAGCGACGTCTGTACGCGTAGCCCACGTGCCGAGTAACGTCACCTGAAAAACTGGTTCTAGCTCTTTGCGCATCTTGTCTGCGTGCTCCGACGTACCCGGGCTATTTTGTTTATTTGACCAATTTCGAAAAAGAAAAAAAAAAATCCCTGTAAGGATTCAAGTATGGACGGACAGTTTCGCTTCCAAGAAACGTCATAATGGGTGTGACCCTGGACTCTGACATTATTGTGTTCTTAAAGTAGACGCCGTGTCTTGGAGTCTATCTGATTTCGCTTTTCCTGGACTTTTTTTTTTTATTGCTCTTTTGTTTTATGCACGGAAAGTCCCACGGCTAGGACACTGATTTGATTTCACATGTTTATGTCAAGATTTATCGGTCGTCTCAGCTTTACTTGAATAAGGAAAAGGACGAAGCTGAAAAAAGCATGAAATATGTCCGTGGCGGGACTGAAGAAACAGTTTCACAAGGCGAGCCAGGTAATGTCAGGAAAAGCGGCCAGTCTCGTGCCTGTCTAATGGTATCGTTAATAAGTTTTTGTAAAGTTATATACTGTACTTGGAATTGGAATGAGAAGTGAAGATCAGATTGTGCAACTTGTCTTATTGACGGGCAATACCTATATGAATCGGTTCTCTTGAACGATTCCTTCAAGGGAGTCGGATCAACGGAAGTGCAAATACGAATTAATCAAGAGTTTAGCACTTTTCCCTTATCTTGTTTTCATTATTACATTAATTAATTAATAATATATTTTTAAAGGGCTGCACGGTGGTTACCACTGTCGTTTTGCAGCCGCAGGGTCTGGGTTCGATTCCCGCCTCAGGTCTGTGTGCATGGAATTTGCATGTTCTTCCCGTGTTTGGTGGGTTTCCTCCCATAGTCCAATGCTGGTTAATTTAATTGGCGTTCCCATATTGCGCATAATGTGTAAATGTGTGTGCCCTGTGTGTGATGGATTGGCACCCTATCCAGGGTTCTTCTGGGATAGGATCACAGGAGATCCTACTGTATTTCCCCTGAGATAGGCTCCAGGCCCCCCCATGACCCTGTATACAGGATAAAGTGGTATGACGATGAGTTGAGTAAGTGAGTTTTTTTTTTTTAGTTTATTACATATCAAAAATAATTTGCCAAAAAAAAAGAGATAGTAAGAATATCTTGAATGTTAATGCATTTAGTTATCGAATCGGTCACCTAGGGCTAAAATGGGTGGTGAATCAAATAACTCAAATTTAATATGATTCAGTTGAGTTAAAAAGATTTGTTTGAAGAAACAGAAACAGTGAAGTGAATCGTAAAGTAATCAAGCCAATGCACACACCTCAATCGCTTTGTTTACTCAAAGAACTGCATGAATTCCTGCAGAGCTGCTTGAGAATTATTTAGAGGTGACTTTACAGACATGAAAAATAAAAGTAGTAAGTGGAAGGTACTGTATATATACTTTCTTTGAAATAAAAAGACAACAATGTTTGTCTCTCTCTCTCTCTCATTTTTGCGGGGAATAAAAAATTATAAATCACTTGTGAACATACTTCACTGAGCCAGGAAGGTAAAATGTTCCTTGTTCTTCAGCTAGTAGGGTACATGTCAGAGTATTGTTTTTATAGTTTGTATTATTTCAAATAATAATAATCACATTCACACATAATTCACACTTTTCATTCAAATTGCTGTAGGAATATTGTTAAAGATGCAGTTTGCATTTTTGGGTAGCAAAGTTTATATATTATATATTATTATACATAATTTATTTATATTCATATTTTATATCACTTTTCTGTTCTGCTTTTCATTTAGTAAACTTTTGCTGCCCAAATATGCAAACCTCATTTTCTTTCTCTTCCCAAATATAAAGAAAGAACAGTTCCTTCTTTGAGAAAAGATACAAAGGTTTTATTGCTGATAAACCTTCTTAACATCCTTAACAGCTAAGGACATTATTGCACCATATGAACTTTGTCTTATTTCAGCACACTTGTAGTCACAAAATAGACCATATTGTACCATTATATAAATGTTTGATCTCATTATTATAATAAAATATGTAGCCCACAACAGTGTCATTGTAGGGAATTATTAAAGGTTTACCTTAAACTCCTTAATGACTATTAGTGTTTTTTTTTCTTGTTGTTAGGTTGGAATGACATGGTGCAAGAAATGATCATAATGCACTTGCCATGAAAATGTTTTTTCTGGCGTAAACCACTTTATTCTTACCATAAAATTCACAATTTCAAACCCCATGTACAACAAATTGTTCATATGCTTTTGCCATCACTGCTTACTTATATGTCCCCCAGACCATCGAATTTATTGTGCTTTTTATCAATTTAGTTGCTCAAGGAAAAGATCAGTGGTGCTGAAGGAACAAAGCTGGATGAAGATTTTATCAGAATGGAAAAGGTATAACTTATGTTGCTTTCTTTTAAATCAGATAAAAAGTTAATAATGACAAGATAAAAATGTGGTCTTGCTCTCAATGAAAATACATATTTGTCTGCTTTATTATAGAAAACTGAAATCACCAATAAGCTGATTGTTGAACTTCTATCAAAAACAACAGAGTTTCTTCAGCCAAACCCAGGTATACCTTAGGAAATTTTCCTGTGCATATATTTACTTTTCTGGCACTCATAGGTGGAAATGTTTTTCATATTTATTACTTTCTGCTTTATGTGTTGGATTCTTAGCATATAGAGCAAAACTCAGTATGCTCAGTAAAATGTCCAGGATTCGTGGAAATGTAAGACCGGTTGGATACCCACATACAGAAGGAATATTGGGGGACTGTATGTTAATCTATGGTGCTGAACTTGGGGTCGACTCTGCATTTGGTAGGTTTATTAGCCTTAATACTGTCACTATAATAAGACACCTTTTTGTCTAACCAAAATTAAGTACTTTAGTCCATGACTATTCTTTGCTTATGCAAAACAATTAAAAACATTTTTTAGAATAGTACCATCACTGTTCACAGAGAAGAAAACAACTGTGTAGTTTTTACAGACTTTTCATAAAAAAAATTAAAAAGAAATAATAATAATAGTTTTTTGAATGTGTAAAAGCTAACTCACGTTTTAGAGTGAGTTACTAACTAGTTAGTAACTCACTATCTAATGATTTTTAGAGTCCAGTGACACATAATAGGTTTAAATAGGTTTGTCAGACACAGCATGAAACCAAGTATTATAGTTATATTAAAGTATTATTTAGCATAAAATTTTGGTCTACCGTATGTAGTGTGTGAAAGGCCATTGTATGGTGGTGCAAAAGATATTATTGTTAATCATTACTGAAGTATTGGCCTTCAGAACTATTAAATATGCAAGCGAATCTGTAAACCAATCAATAAGGGCTTTATTACATGTTGTAATATCATAAGATTAATGTTGTTAGGTGCAAGACCTAGTTCAGTTAGAATATGTATCAGTGTAATCGCAGTATAATATTTTATGTCACTCAGCTATAGAATCCAGAAAAAGTATGAATGTAATTTCCTTTCACTCCAGTGTTTTGTTCTTTACCCCTAAGTTTAATCATGGTGTTTTTCACTAGGTAGTTCACTGGTGGACATGGGACAGGCATTAAAGCAGATGGCGGAAGTAAGAGACTGCATGGACGTACGTGTGAAACGCTGCTTTATCAATCCGCTTAAGTTGCTGCAGGAGAAAGAGCTTAAGGAAATTGCAGTGAGTCTTGTCATTATGAGTAATAGAGAAAAATGAAATCAGTGTAATGTCTTAAGATGGTAGTGTTGCTTTTCTCTGTCTCTATACATATGAGCAAAAATATATGAAGTAACCAAGCACAACAATCATTTAGTGCACAAATATAATCAGCAGAAGGATGTGGTTTGTGTAAGGTTTTTTACTTAAATGATTATGTAGTGTAAATTATTACTTATTTCTTTTTCGTCTGCAAGTTTCATCTGAAAAAACTTGAGGGTCGCCGTTTAGATTTTGATTACAAGAAAAGTTCCAGAAGAAGGTTTGAAGAGGCTGAGCTTAAACAGGCATTAGACAAGTTTGAGGAATCCAAAGAGGTGGCAAAAAGAAGCATGTTCAACTTCTTAGAAAATGATGTAAGAAAATTAAAAAAGCATTGAAGAGAATTTTCTGTCGGTATTTTTGTGTGAAACTGAAGTCAGATATGGGTTTGTGATTAATTTGCTTTAGGTGGAGCAAATACGACAGCTGTTAGGCCTCGTTGAAGCATCGATGAACTACCATCAGCAATCCCTTGGCATTCTGGAGAACCTCAGAAGCGGTCTACAAAACAAGTCAGCCAAACATTCCTTTACATAACACGTTTGTCCGATTTAAGCATTTTAGGTGGGTTATTTATGAAATTATTGTCTTTTATTCAGGATTGCTGCTACCAGCAACAGACCAAAGCGGGAGCTCACATCAATGTCTAACGCAAGTACAATGCGCTGCACAGACACTTGTGTCTTTCCCACAACCTCATCTTATGGTCAGTGATATTTTTATTGTTGCCACAGTGCTAAATTATTATGAATGTTTTATTATTATTATTATTATTATTATTATTATTATTATGTTAAGACTACACAAAGTAAGCATTTACCATTGACACTTGCAGACGCTGAAGTAACTCAGGAGCTAAGTGAAAAAAGTAAGTAAATCTTTCATCCACAAGTAGAATCTACACTCATTAAACAATTTAATAGGAACAACTGCATATTACTGCAATTATTCAATCACTAATTCAACAGGCAATCATGTGGCTCAGGCCTTGTATTTCAGATAATGTTTGCGTCAATGTGTTCTCAGTAATTGGACAGTTGTTATGTTTTTTTTTCCAATCTTCAGCTGTCAAATTCAGGTGAGCCTGGCCTGTTGTCACTGTAGCGTCAGATTTCTACACAACCTAAGTTACCACAACCTTCCTGGAAGCTCAAACTAGTTAGGCCATTCTTTCCTCTGCTTAACAAGCTGTTTCGTTTATTGTATATGATTTATCCTACAGGCAACTGTGATCTTTCAATGGACCAGCCTTGCTGTAAGGCACTTTTCACCTTCAATCCTGAAAATCAACACGAGTTAGGCTTCAAGAAGGACGACACCATTATTCTCACTAGCCAGGTAGATGAGAACTGGTATGAAGGACTGCTCAATGGGCAGACTGGCTTTTTTCCTGCCAATTATGTTGAGATCCTTGTGCCACTGCCAAAGTGACAACCGGTCCCCAGTTCACTGAGCCATTACATAAACTTTTCATCTTTTCAGTGCTTGGTTGAATCTGTGCGTTTTATTGATCAACACCTTTATTTGAAGAATGTGCTTCAAAGTTCACAACTGTTCTCTCTGGGTCTTTTCTTCCACTATGCAAGTATATAGATATATTGTCTTGATCTCTTCTTTATATTTTATTTTTGTATTAAGTGACCAATGAAGCATTGAATAGTTGTCGACTATTAAAATTTGATTCGTTGTATAAGAGTAAGCGCAATATGAATATTCCTTTAATGTGGTATTAAAGAGGTTGCAAGTAACCAAGTACAAATACTTTGTTACTGTAAAACAAACTGTTTTTAGGTTTATCTGTAATTGAGCATTTTCCATATATGATACTTCTTACTTTTTCTCACTACATTTTTTGGTTACTAGCCTGTATTTTTCCTCACTACATTTTAAATAGATACTAGTTGCTTTTCAGATCACAATTACACAAAAGTGCATTGATTGTCTAATCAAAACATAAGCGTTTATGCTGTCACTCATACCATGCCGTTACCTAACAGGAACAAAACTTCCATGAATCCTAGTTTACAGAGCGCTGATTGGTTAGCAAAATTGCTGTTGTCAATTTATTGACAGTTACCTGGACAATGGATACCATCCACTTGGATACAGGGATTCAGATTTTTTGGCTCTTTTTTCAAGCATCTCAAACAGGCTAACTTGTTATGGTAAGATTAGAAGTGATCTGGGTAATACCAAGGAAAAGAGATGTGAAGTCACATGTGTTTGGTTAGTGTTTTAGGCCAATAACAACTGTGTTTTTTATAATAAGCTTATAATGTTTTGGTGCGTTGTTTATTACATTTCCAACGTTTGCAGTATGCCCGTCTTTAATTGCGTAGACTACTTGCATTACAGAGGGCAATAGCAATGGTAGTGACTAGCTAGTTTACCGAAGTAATGAAAAGGATTAACTATTCTGCTCGTCATGTGTTTAATTAATGTCAAATTTGTCACTATCAATATGTCCTGGACCTCCTTTCAGTTAGACAAAGCATATTTGTATGGGTCACGGCATATTGCTAAGACTACATCACTGGCTTTTAGAAGGTGAAGCCTATAATTTTTAACAAAACATTATTGTACAGTGATCTCCCCTTTTCTATTATTAGCAAACTCACCAATACTGAAAGTTATTCAACACTCTAGTTGTAATGTGCTTTGTCTAAAAACTTGTGTAGTGGTTGCTCCTCCCTGTCCAGCCATGTCTCAAATAATTTATATTTATTTTAAGTAAATTGGCCTGAAATAATTTATCTCAACCCTACAAGGTTTTATACATTTGTAAATCAACTGAACATAACCAATGAATTGTACATTTATTTATTCATCATTAATTTATGTATATTTTTAAATACTTTAAAACAATGTTGATCAGTAACTCAGTCAAATAGATATCCAGAATTTTTTTTTGTTGTTTTTTGTGAAATACTTGTACTTTTGTACTTAAAGTACATTTTAGAGCATAAGTACTTTGTACATTGTACTTAAGTAAAATAATGTAGTGCTACGTTTACTTGTAGTAGAGTACATTTTTAGACAAAGTACTTTTACATGAGTATTGAGTTAGCGTACTTCTGCCACGCTGGGTATTAAAACATAATTTACTAACTTCCTAATTAGGTGAATGTAGTTTCCGTATATAGACTTGCCACACTGTAGAAGAAGAATTTATGCAATTATGAAGCAATATTGATATAGCCTTTTGGGGAAATTATGTGTTGTTGTATGATGTATTGTTGTTTTTTCTTTTATTATGACCATATTGAAACCTGTGGTATGTGATTAATTATGTAAGCATTTGCTATTTGCTTTAGAGAATACCGGTGTATATGATACAAATGGTTTTGAATCAGATATGCTTTAAACAGATTACATCTCTATTGTGTGAATGTGTGATTATATTAGTGATTTTATTAATGCCTAGCAACAAACCCAATATTAATAACTTCTCTGCACTCAGTACGAGTCTCCAGCTCATGATGAACTTGAAGCCTGAATGAGTTGTACTTATGCAAGCCGGCCACCAACCAATTACTCATCCCTTTTTTTTTAAAGTAATAAAACATGTTATTCCATCTGTAACTATTTCCTTTGTCATTTTTTTGACTACTCGTTGCCACTGCTTACTTTTTTGTTTTATATACAGTGAGTTCTAAAGTCTTTCTGCAGCGGCCAAGTAGAGTACAAGTAGTAGTGCGTTGTTGCTCTTGTTTGGCACCACCAGTCTGTTGTACATATCCGAGGAGTTTTTCTGGACGTTAGCCGTGTATTATTACGGATTTAGATTCGTGGAATATTTTAAGACAATAATACCACATTGCGATACTGTGCGGGATGTAATAAATAAATACATGAGTGAGAATAATAATGGTTTTTAATAAGTAAGCAGTGGCCACAACATAGTATCTCGTTCTCATGCCTTAGTAAGCCGTGGCCACAGTATAGTATCTCGTTCCCACGCCTGAGTGGGAAGTGGTGGCCACAGAATGTTTTTTTTCCCCCACGGTCACCAGAGGAGCTCCAAGTGAGTTAGTTAAATGCAGAAATACTGTTCAAGCTTTGCTATTATACAAAGATGATGTACACCTTCTGACCAATCAGATTGGAGCATTCTGCCGCGCTGTGAAAGAATTAAAATATAACGAATTCGCAGGATATCCAGTGACGTCATCTGGCTACTTCTTGGGATTTTTTTTCTTGTACACTTGCTTTATATAACCTTACTTTACCCTAAAAACAATTCCCACACGTGGCTGCGCGTTTTGACCCTCGCGGGATGCCGTAGTGGCGGTTCCAGTCCGAGTGTACAGTTTTTCAAATTCTTCTTATATTCAAATTATTGCTTAGAAAAAAACTGGGGATATTAGTAATCAAGGTGTTTTCTTAACAAAACCTAATTTGTTGCATCAATCAAGGAGTGACTTTGTCCGTAAACCTTGCGGTAAGTCGCTACAGTTAGGACGAAAAACTTACGAAATGTCAACAACTGCTTGCTAGCATAACCTTGTCTGGGGCTAAGTAAGCTGCAAACCTAGCTAAGATTAAATGGCTGCATTTTTTTTATGATTCGTCTGTGGTATAGTATAAATATTTAGGATTCGTGAAATTTTTATAGTCATTGTTTTCTAGCTGATTGTTTTGCTTCTTGGGAAAAAAAAAGTTAGCCAAGTCCAACACTAGTTAGCTTGCTAAGTTTCCTAGCTAGCTGGTCACAAGTTTATTATGGCCAATTAATATGTTTTTCCACGCACGTTAAATGTTTTTGTTAATCAAAATGTGTATGTTTGATCATATTAACAAAAATGTTGAAGGTTTATGATACACAAATGGAAAAAGAAGGTGTTGTACTTTATATGGTGTTATACAATTTACAATTCCCTATTCCTTGAACACTTTTAGCTCTATAACACTTTACAATTTTTAGACCAATGAAAATAATAGCTTTTTCCATATTCTTATATTTTCGTTTTTGTTTATTGTGATATTCTTACATTTATCCATCACTGTAAGACAGTTCAGCTTTGAATGAGTTAATTTTATGAGCCAAATAGTCAGCAGCACTGTTTTTGATGATTGGTAAACTTAACTATAAGTCCCAGTGTAATGGTCACAGGTTGTAAACAACTCATTCAATTTTCACATGCTGAAGTTGTAATCACAAAAAGAGTCGAGTGTCACTAGCCTGTCTGACAGCTGGCATGTATTTTCTTTTGTTTTGTTTTTGTTTTTTATTCTTAGTGTTGCTATGGAGGAGGTGACCCGGTTGGTATCAACAGGCGACTGCCTGAAGATCTGGGATTCCACCTC
Organism: Clarias macrocephalus; assembly: GCA_011419295.1. Classification (NCBI taxonomy): domain Eukaryota; kingdom Metazoa; phylum Chordata; class Actinopteri; order Siluriformes; family Clariidae; genus Clarias; species Clarias macrocephalus. The sequence continues at coordinate 42,686 of JAAGKR010004899.1, read as the reverse complement.
CATGAGTGTGGTGGAGCAGTTCAACCCTCACAGTGCCAGTCACCCACTAGCACAGGTGTGCTGGAGCAGTAGCAGTATCCTCCACACCAAGCCATTGTAAAAACACTGTGTAATTTACACTTTTTTAATTTTTAGGTTGACATGACACAGTGTGCTGTTAAAGACAACTGATTTAAATCTTCAACACAGAGAATGAAAAGGAGGGAAATGCAAAGTCAGAAAATAATTATATTCTTTGTGGATATACTGTATATATGGATATGGTTTGAAGCATACAATTTTATACAGTTTACAAATTCCTATGCTGTGAACTAAGGAGTCTAGACCAAAAATGTTCCAGCATAACAATACTGCATTATACAGACTTTTTTGTTATATAAAAAAAAATCTATGATTCCCAAAGGAATTTGTAGAGCATCTACACAATTTTGTTTGCCTTAACAACAGTCAGATCAGTACATCGTCAGTGCCAGCAGTATAGGAGACAAGCTGGTAGTGACCAGTCTGAAATCCTCACCGGTGCCAGTGATGGAGCTTGCAGAAGGGGTCAGTAGACAAACTGCATTTTTCAGCAAAAATCTCACAGAATATCATTTTCAAGTCACAGCAGTCTCATCTGTGCCTCATCTGGGGTTTTGTTTTCAGAAAAAACAGACGAGAGTCGCACTGAATTCAACATCACAGTTCCTGGTCAGTGGGGGACTGGATAACACGGTGAACATCTGGGACCTGAAGACAAAGAGATTACATCGCAGCCTTAAGGTATTAAAAGTATTCGGCCGCAAGTCTATCTGAATTGACCAGTTGTACTTAATAGACAGTGTTTAAATGTGATTTTATCTGTGATATGATTAAAGTTAAAAACTCTCCATGATGCATTTACCACATTAACTCATTCACCAATAAATGCTTTGTTCTGCTAATTTATATTTTGGTGATTGTAAGCAACTTAATTACTTAACGTTTTCAGGGAATAAATATGGGAATGGATTTGGATTGCTTAAACTGTGCAGGAGAAGGGAGGGCAATGGGCTAAAAAAAAACAAAACCAGTTCCATTTGTTCAGACTGTATTTCAATCGTCTGTTTTTCATATGGTCTCCTTGTCATCAGGACCATAAGGAGGAAGTGACGTGTGTATCCTTCAATGGTGGCGATAGTTACATAGCGTCTGGTTCCACCAGTGGGGACATCATCCTCCACAGCATTACCACCAATCTGTCCAGCAAAGCCTTTGGCCATGGGCCAAATGAGGTAAATTTGTCCCTTTTTAACTCCTTTCATATTCTCATGCCAGATCACTCTGATAAAAATATTGTTAATAAATTTTCACTTTGCAGCCTGTGCATGATTTGAAGTACTCACTGATAAAGCGTTCTCTCTTGGGGAGTGTATCAGACAGCGGCTCAGTCGTACTCTGGGATGCAAACACGCAGAAGGAACTGCACACGTTTGAAGGAGCACACAAAGCTCCTGCATCAGGCCTGGTCTTTTCTCCAGCCAATGACCTGCTCTTTATTACAGTTGGGTTGGATAAAAAGATTGTCTGCTATGACACTTCCAGCAAAGTGTAAGTCATGTCTGTGTCTAGGGTGTGTTTAATTAAATAATGGTTAGTTTAATGCATGGCAAGATATGGTATGTTTTATACTTTTAACTGTTTGAGGTTGTATTTTGTTTGAGTAATGTTTGTGTTTGTTTGTGTAGTATTTTCCGTAGTAAGCAGGTCGAGTCCCCGCTAACAGCTGTAGACTTTACTCCGGATGGAGCAGGACTTGTAGTGGGCTCCACGCAGGGACGGATCTACATGTATGATCTGCGTAATTTAAGTGCTCCTGTCAAAACCACCACAGCTCACAAGACCTCAGTTACGTGCATCCGCTTCCAGCACTCCAACACTAGGCTAAAGGTATAGCTATTTCTACAAACTGTTTGTATGTATTTGCAGTTCACTGAACTTAATAAATACTCAGCGTACACTATACTAGAAACCTTTACACGTGCAGATATCTAATCAGCCAATCATGTGTCGAAAGCACAATGCATAAAATTAGGAATATATAGGTCAAGTGTTTCAATCAATCTTGACATCACACATCAGTAGGTTCTCACCTGCTCACCTTGGTGTAAAGAGTACTATTTGAGTTACTATCGTCCTCCTGTCAAAACTAGTACGGTCATTAAATAAATAGATAACTGTATGAATGTTCCTAATAAAATGAACAGTGAGTGCATATTGATCAACTTCAATTTTTCCTCAGACTAGTAAAACAGTGTCTGGTAAGACATCGTCCTCTCAGTCCAAAAGAATCTCGGTTAAGCTAGGGCAGAACCAACAGAGTGGTCCTCCTACACCAACCTCCTTAGTTCCTGCAGTCCCTGAACAGCAGCCAGTATCCCGAGGAGACGGACAGGCTCACAACCAGGGCGAGTATTTCCTTTCAACTAAATCCAGTACAAATTATTATTTCTGTAGACTTGTTTTGAGCCCAGTCAACATTTTATCTGATGACAGTTATTATTTCCTGAAGATGATGAGATAAAATTTATCATCACAGAATGTATCTGTAATGTACATTATTTCCATGAATATTAAGCATGTCAGAATCTCAAATCTACCCCATTTTCCATCTCAAGTCAAGTCAACATCTATGTGCAGCAGCACAAAACATGGTGGGCTTATCCTGTACAGGGATGCGGGAGGTCTGAAACCTATCCCAGGGGATTTGGGGCAGTAGGCGGGGTCCATTGCAGGGCACAAGCATGCATACACACATAACAACAATTTGGAAACTCCAGTTAGTTTAATCTATGTGGCTTTAAACTGTGGGAAGAAACCACCAAGAACTGGGAGAACACACAACCTTGGAGGTGCAAGGCCACAGCGGTTATAACATTGTACCAGTGCCTTTATATTGTATGTCTGTGCTGTGGATCTGTTTAGGGAGTGGAGGTGGTTCCGAAGTGCCATCTAGAGAGGCTGAAGGCCAACACAGTCTAGATAAGTTCAACAGTGTGGGCCGAAACAGCCTGAACCTAGACATCTTCTCGCCTGTAGCTGATGGTATTTGCTTGCTTGCAAAGATTCTAGATTTTTCTCAATTTGCATTTATTTCTGTAATTGATGTTTTTACTTTTTCCTCCCCTGTTTTTATTTCCACTGCAGGGTTTAAAACGCATGGTTTCATTAGTGATACTCCAACTTCAAGAAATGGTGTGTACTTTTTCAATTACCATGTACTTACTTAAGACACTTTGAGTGACTTTTTGTGTGATGGTGATATTGTTTGTATTGGCACTAGGAGGCAGTGCTGAGGTGTTCTTTAGAGAACCTGAGGGACAACACAGTTCTGAAAAGTTTAGGGTGGGTCGCAACAGCCTGGACATCTTTTCACCTGTCCGAGATGGTGAGAGATTTTCTAGCTATAGTCAACATTCAGAATATACACACACATATTTGTTTTATGTTTTGTTAGCTTTTACAAATACAAATGGATAATTAACAGTAAATGCAATTCTATGATACTGAAGCATTATTATTTATATCTCATTAATTCTAGATTACAAAGGGCATAGAGTCAGCGATGCTTCAAGTGGAAAGAAAGGTGAAATTTCATTAATTGCATCAGTGATGACCTCTGATGACTGTAGTTAATATAAAAATACCATTCTGTTGAACTATTTACATGCTTATTTGTTATTGTATTATTATTCCTTTTTTGTATTAAAGATTTAGATTTCTTACCTCAGCAAGGTTCAGCCCATCGTAAGAACACACTGGGTACACCTGGTACTCGCTGCTACAGTCCTCTGTCTGTTGTCCACACACCACCTCCAATCAAAGAGGAAGAACCTGTCACATCACCCACACATACGGACACACAGAACAACACGGTCAGTCACTGCCATTTGTTTCTTCATTAAGCCTCGCTCATAACAACCCATATGTACTTCTACAATATGAATTTAAATATGTGATATACTTAAACTTTTACTATACTGTATATCTATATGTAGACAAGTACTAGAAAAAGATGTAGGACTATATTGTATATTTAGTTTACTATCATCATCTCATGATGGACAGGTGGAAAAGACAAATTTTCCAAGGCAGAATGTTCTGACCACACCCCCAGCTCCTCAAAGCACACACATGCAATCAGTGCCTTTATTCAACACTCCTGAACCCAGTCAGAGAAGAGAGGTACCAACCCAACTTAGTTATGATTCACCAGTGAGTAGCGGTCAACCTACAGCTGAATCAGGTATGAAAAAAGGACATCGTATACACATGATCAAATATATACATGAACAGATGGTAACTAGAAGTTGTCTTTCTAACTCTAGCAGCAGCAGGCGCATCTGGTGCTGCCAGTAATGGAGCACCACTCACATCTGTCCAGATGAATTTTGTGCGCAACATGATCCATGAAGCTCTAGAAGATTTCAGGTTCCTTTGTTATAATACTTACACATACACATACAGTATATGTATTCACAGGAAATAAAAATGAAGTTTAATAGAATGTATGTTCTTAACTTTATCTAAAGTAACGTAGATTGGTTTTACAGCATGAACTTAGTAAACACAAGATGAATCACGTTTTATATTCTGATACCACTCCTCTTCAGACTTCCAGTTCGAACCTAAAGGGCTGTATTTCCCAGTTGTGACATATTTCCTTTTTATAATCTTTAACGCATCATAATTAATAAGATAACGAACCAAGACTCCAGGGGCAAGAGATGAGCTTAATAGAGTTTTTTCAGCTTTAATTTAAATAGGTTAAATGTAATTTTAGATTGAAGTTTATTTTAAAAGATGGTTGCATTAGTTAACAAAAAATATATATACATATACAGTATAATTAATCTGCTTTTAGCACGTTTTTATGAGTGTGTGGGCACCTTCTAAACCTACTGCTTATTCACTGTTGACGAAGGTCAGACACAGCTTTATGCTGTAACTGTAACTCATGGTTCCGATTCCTGAAGTCTGCAATACCACACACATCAACATTCTCATTATATGAGATTAGCTTAGTCATTTGTCTTCCAAACAAACATAAAATGGGACTGGGCAGCACATGTGAGTGTTTACTTGTGTGGTAGGCTAACTTATCTTTATCACAACAATATTTCTCATATTTTGCCTTAAAGAGCTTTTGCAATTTCTTGCAGAGATACATGCCATAGGGATATCATCAATCTGCAAGTTGAAATGGTGCGGCAATTCTACATTCAGCTGGTAGCGTATATTACCTGCAAATCTCAATTTAATCACCCTTTTTGAAAGACTCAAGAGATGTCATGCAGCATTGTTAATATTGTGATTCCCGCTCTTTCAGAACGAAATCCATGGGCTCATTGAGAGATACTCTGTGAACGAGAGTCTGGTGGAGGAGATTGAGAAGCTGAAAGAGGAGAACAAACGACTCCGAGCCAATTACTAAGAAACAAGTGGCTACCTGTTTGACATGTAGAGTATGCTCAGTACAGGCTTAGGTCTGAGCGTGATAGCACTACGGCACTGGCCTAACTGATAAAGGACCCGGAGATTTTTCCGTTTTCCTGCTGATGTCTGAAGTATGTACTCATGCCCTAAGGACAAGCACAGCCTTATCACCAGCACACATTTGAAAGTTTACCCCATGCATGTGCCTTAAAATAAGAATGATGTTTTTGTCTCAATTTTCTGCATATTTTACAACAGCTAATTTGTTATCAAATGTATGTCATATGGATTACATGTTTGTAATAGGTAACAAGGATGTATGATAACTTTATAACCAATATTGACGATTTTATACATTAGAATGATACATTTTGGGGACATCAGTACTGAGGCAGTCCTGTAAACTCCAAGTGTACTTTTGTGGCCACATGTGAAAGAAAAAAGCTGAATCAAAAGATGGATCTGTTTCCAGTGCGTACAGTGAACTTTTGTAGTAGTCATGAAAACATTTGTATGTTGAATAAATTATTGCAATGAACCACCACAGGATGCTTATTAGGTACTATTCATAATTAATCGATTAATTCTAAAATCACTGACCTTATTGATAAAAAATGTTCTACATGCATACAGGAACGCACAAATAGGACATATAACTCATTAATTAATTTAAATTAAAGCAGGTTCTGCTTTAATTTAAATTAAAGGGGTGCATATTTAAATTAAAGGGGTGCATATTTAGGCACCCCTTTAGTACCCTTGAGCTTTAGTATGTAGTGCTTCAGTGTTTGCTTTTACATCAGCTCCACACATGGACCTCAATTGCATCTTGACAAACCAAATAAAATTAAGGCTTTTTTTTTTTTTACTGTTCCTTAAAACACATTTGGTGTTTGACAGTTACCCCAATGCAACAATTATGCAAAAGAAGCACCATTACCAAAAGTGATGAAGATTAGGTAGGGTAATAAAAAAAGTAATAAAATGTGCAAATTTAAGCACTGCTAAATATTTGGCAATTATATTTATCACAATGATCAGTGAGAAAAAAATAATTTTATTCATAAAAAGTAATGTGCACAGTAGTACATTTAAACAATGAACCTGGATGTACTGAAATTATTTCCGTTACAGAACTTGTGGTCCATCAGTAAGCCTTAAAAGGTCTTAAAAAGACCCTTAAAAACAGATCCTTTTAGAGGCACACGCAAATTAAAACTGCATGCATACAGATTTTGTAGTCTTGTGTTGAGGTAGAGAAGCAGTCCTGAGATAATGCACACTACAGTGACACATCTGCTCTGCAAATTGGACAGGTGGCGTTCTCCTAAGTATCAAACAAAAAAAGAAAGGTGTGCATATTACACAATAGCAGTGTCTGCAGTAAAAGGTGAGGTTGTACGAAAAGGGCACAATGACTCACTTTCAGCCAGCGGTCAATGCATTTCACATGGTAGTCATGAAAGCAAGGTAGGATTCGCAGCTTTTCACCTTTCTTGTAGTCAGAGAAACAGATTTGGCAGCTGTTGACAGAGAAATGAAACACATTACCAAAAATAACTGGAATAAAAGCCCACATAAGAACGAAAAAGGGCTTCAGACACTTACTCTGTCTTGCCTGCATTGTGTGCAGGATCATATGCTTTCGCAGGTAGTCTTTCAATCTCCCTTTTACTGAGGGTTTTCTTAGGAACCACAGACCCCTGGTTCTCCTCAAATGCCAAAAGGGCCTGAAGAAAAATATGCAGAATAAAACTCATAAAAAAAGGTCACTGACGGATATGAGAGCACCATTTAATGGAGAATAAATGCTTTGCAGATTAACAACTTGTACCTCATAGTTATTTCCCTGGCTGTCATCAAGCAGGTTTAAAGACACATGCAGGTTGTTTCTGCGGCGAGAGCTGCGAACTCCCCGAGTGGCTCTCGTTTGTCTGCCTGATCAATCACAGTAACACACGGCGTCAGCAAAGACACTTCTTACTAAATATATTAAGCTCTCAATGTTATTGTGCTAAACAATTGTTTAACAATCTTTGAAATAATAATTAAAAAAAAAAAAAACTTACTGGGCTGCCCTGCAATCATTGCCTGCTGCAGCTCTGAGAAGGTTTCCGAGTGGACCATGGTGGCCCAGGGAGTGATCCAGCTCAAACCTACATAAGAATCAAGCTACAGAAGGTGCATTTTTAAAAATATTTTTTCTTTCAACTTTGCAGTCATCAGTAAACAGTGTGTACGGAATATGTGGTTAAGACAGCTAACCTGGAGGTTTGGTTGATGTCTATTGGGTGACGTGTTCTGTAATTGGCTTTGTTCCTGATGAAGCTGCTCCTCTCTGTCAAACTGGTCCTGCATATAAAAATATATATAAAAAATCTCTTCATAAGGGGTGTGAGTGGAAGGGGGGCTACACCTATATACACCTGATACACCTATCAGCGAATAATATACTTTTTTTCTTCCCAGAAAAAAATTATGACAATAATACTTGCCTGAAGGCTTCTTGCAAATGCTTCATCTTCAGCCATCTGAATAGAACGAACTGTAGCCTCTACAAACATATCATCATCATCATCCTCATCTATAACGACAATCTCATCTTGTCCAGCTCTTCTTTCTGTGTCTGTCAGTGATTAAACAGATTCAAACTGTGAATTCATGACCATAACTTGCTAAACACACACACACACAACCTTGACTCATACCTGTGTCTTGCAAGTGTGTCTCCCCTGCTGCTGATGAACGTGCTGGTGTACACTTAGAGGACCCATGACTAATCATAGTTGACGTCTTTTTCTGTCTCTTTTCCTTACTGCATTTATTAAGTAGTTTTGGCTCAGGGGTACGGCCACGGGGAGAAAACTTACTGGAAGAAATCTGACCAGTAGCAGCTCCCATCACTGAGCATTCAGGAGCTGCATCAGAATTTGTAACGGTAGAAGTAGAAGAAAGGGAGAAAGTGGACCGTGAGGGACGTGGAGACTCCAGCCACGTGATTTCAGACAAAAGAGATGAGGCGGGTACAAATCTAGGTCCATTTCCTGCTTGTCTATCATTCACAGCTCCTATAGGGTTTTGCAATCTCCTTCGTTTTAGTGTCCGATTAGAGCTTGGGGTTGTGTGAAGGTATCCGGGTATCGTGTCATTTGTCTCTGACTTTTTGGCATCTTGACTACAAATTGCAGTCTAAGGGAATAAAGCCACCATGAGAAACAATTACAAAAAAATATATATATTTTTTTATAAAAACCTTTCAAAAATATATTTTGTTTTGAAAAGAAAGCTGTCTTTACCCCACTGAAGTTATCGGTTACATAGGAATGCCTTTTCCTTGCAAAAGCAAGAGGGCTAAAAAGAAGAGACAAGTCCGTATTAATAAATTAAAATAATAAAATATATGATGAAATGCTGACAGGTTTTACTTTGCAAAAGACCAGTGAAGTATGGCACAATATGTTTTTCCAATGGGAAAAAGGTTTATCTTCCAACATGACAATGACCCAAAGCACATCGGGAATGGGTAAATGTCCTTGCACGGCCTAATCAGAGCCTGGACTTAAACCCCAATGAAAATCTGTGGAATGACTTGAAGACTACAGTCCACAAATTTGTGTGCCATTGAGAAGGTAATTAGCTTCACCTTATTGGATGATTCTTTTTCAAATCAGTAATTACATTTTTCCCCCTATTATTTCTGACATGGTGTTATATCTTTCCCTTGGATGTTAAAAAGTGCACTTAGTAAATACAGTTGGATGAAACAAAAACTGTGTCCATCTTCGCTTCAGGTTGCAAAGCAACAAAACGTGATTATTTTAAAGGCGGGGGTGATTCATTTCTATACCCATTCCATACCATTCTTAATCGCGCAGGTACAATTTAAAGTTTTTCAAAAAGTCAATTTGTTGGATTTTTGGGGAATTTGTGGGCAAAATGTGGAATCAGATATTTCACCATACCATACAGCACTACCTGGTGGGAAAGGGTCATGGCATTTCTAACTATTTAGGACCCAAGCACTATGATCAAACCTACGTCGTCATGGTGTGAGGGCCATTTTGTTATACTTAGAATTTTTATTGAGCAATAATCTGATTCTGCTTCAACCTTAAAATTACCTTTCTGGAGTTTCTGGAACGACCAGGTTAGAAAACTCATAAGAGGACCCGCGATCATCAAAAGATAGTTCAGTGTCACTCAGTAAACAAGCATCATTTAACCGTTCACTGGTTTCATCTTCATCCAGGTTGCTGGGCCTCGGGTCTTCCAGTGTCCTCTCCATCTGATCTGCTTTTGTTTAGTTTAGTTTATTGCTTGAGTATGAAAGAAATGAAAACTTAACCATGAAAACCACAACAATGAAGCTAGTAGTTCGCCAGCTAGGACATAAAATGTGCTAAATGTTGGTGAGTTAACAAATCCTAGGAAACCAGTTTTCAACACTGTAAAATTGTATAACATAAAAATTCCGGTCAAGACTGTGGAGCCAGTCAAGCAAGTCGGTTAGCAAGTAGCTACTCCTGTGAACCAACGGTCACACTTCTGAAATGATCACCTCACTTATCGTTCTATATCGACGACATGTCGAACAAAAAGCGCACTTACGACGTGTACAGCGTATATCCTGACTATTCTTACTCAATAAACTATTCTTATTTAACAAACCGCGTGATTATTACAAAAATGCAGCGATAATCACCATGTAACAGTTCTTCCGCCTACGTCATTTCCTCCGGCGCGTTTTAGCCAAGTCCTATGTTGTGGAATCCTTCAAATCAAAACAGCAGAATTTTTGGGATTAAAATAAAACAAAAAAAATAATAATACGTTTATTTAAAACTAATAAAACAAATAGTAGTGTATATATAGACATGTCATATCTAACAGTATTAAAACTAAATATTCACAAAAAGAAATTTCTGAATTTAAAAGTTTTATGTAAACAGGTTTTCAGTTTTTCCCCTCCCTCGGTATAGGGAACATTTAAATTTTTGCTCACTTGAGTTCACTAGCTACAGTATATTGGGTTTTCCCACAGCTGCTCTATTTTATTTTATTTTTTTGGTTAGGGATAAAAGACATAGACAGAGGCAATAAATAAAAAATAACAGTTATATACAATGGTCTCTAGTTACAGAGACCTACTACAGAGGCTGATGGGTGGAATAGTAGGTTTATTTTTAGCATTAATCTGTACTAAACAGCTTTTTTTTTTTTAAATACTAGGACCTAATTGCAAACAGTTTAACCCCTGACAGATTCAGTACAACCAAAGGTCTGCAAAAAACAGTATGTATGAATGACCCTGAAACCATGAATGCCACAATATTTTACATAAACTTTAAGTGCAGTCTTTAATACAGTTTCAAATATTTAAAATAGAAAATTCCTAGCTTTAAAAAGTTTTGTATATCAGCTCCAAAATTCACCTTTGGGTCGGTGTTGGCCTGATGCATATTTTGTAAAGAATGTTTGATGAGGTCAACATTAATAAATCCTTTATTCAAGAACAGTCTATACAGAGCAATATATAAACAGTTGGCAGAAAAACAACACAATGACACTTGTGTACATACACATATTGAATTAATTTCATCTGATAAACATTTTTCTGGTAAAATAAACAACAATAATTAAATCTTCCAAATGAAAAAAATTACATGAGACTTTAAAACAGCATGGACTGGAGGGACTTTCTGACGGTGGCCATCTCCTGTTGTTGCTATACCATAATTACAGAACAAATTTTCAATGTAAAAATTTCTACAGCTAAAACAAAGGCAGAGAATACGTGTAAATACACTTACAGTATCCATCATTATCTTTTTCTGCAGCAGAGCCATCTCCTTCTTCAGCTCCAACTGTGCTCCCTGAAGGAATGTCTCATGACTCTTCTCCATCTCCTCCAGGTTCTATTGGATAATTAAAGAAACATATCCAGCCAAGATAGAACTATAGAATACATAAAAAGGCAAACTGATTTTGAACTGATATGAGGCATCATACCTTAATGAACTGCTCATATAGCTCTTTTATTGTTTTCATTTTCTGATTCTGTACCACCCGAGCCTGTTGGAAGAGCTTCTGCTGCTGTAGAAATAAATTCTATGCACATAACAATGACAAGTTAGATCATTTTGAGATTTTTTTCTTTGCCATGTACTGTAGTGATACCAATAGCATTATCCCAGAAGACCACAAAAATACACTGCCTATGCAACAAAAAAAAAAAAGGAAGAGAATAGAAGAAAAAAAAGTCACAAACTCCAAAATTTAATTGACAGCCTTTATCTTTGATTACAATGCACAATGCGGTGGCGAATTAATATATGAAAATGATTTCTCATGCTCCCAGAACCACACTTTCAATTTGTTTGAATCCTGGAATAAGCCTGTCCCATCAGGGGAAAAAATGTCCACATTTTATTGCCACATAAAGTTGCTGAGCCTAGACCTGACCAACTGAAGCAACCCCAGATCATAACACTGCCTCCAGAGGCTTGCATCATGGTTACATTGCTTCACATGCTTCCCATCTTACCCTGACGCACTCATCATTCTGGAATATGGTCAGTCTGGACTCATCAAAACACATGACCCTTTCTCTTAATTGTAATTTTTAATGATCTCTAGCAAATTAAAAGTTTCTTTTTTTACCTGATTAGTCTTACTAAGTGGTTTTCCTCTGGACACACAGATGTTTAGTCCCAAGCTGTGAGTTTTAATCACATTATGCACGTGGACACATTATGCATTTTTTTGGCCAGGCAGTGTATATTATTTATTTTTATAGCAAAAAAACAAAAACAAAAGCAGATTATATAAATTTAAATCAAACATTTAAAAAGTCACTGTTTAGCTCTGTTGTTATTAATGTGGCTGTGGGTTTTCGTGTCATGTTCAGTAGAGACTAACATTCAGTTTCTCCTCTTGGTCCTCAGACTTCTTAACATCAGTCTCCCACTGCTGAAGCACTGACAGCACCTGCTGTGAATAATCCTGTGCCAGCTTCTGCCTGTGGTGGGAAAATATTTTTAAATAGTACCTCAATGTCTCTTATCACTAGTTAATTCTTTATGCTAGTCAGCGTCATGTAACTTCCAGAGTCTTATCTGGCATGGAAGACATTCGATAACAGCATGAACTGCATCATATCCACCTACACACAATAGCTAATCCCCACCCTGCATGGTTTGAGAGCTGGGCAGAACAAGGAAGACTTTACAAAGACACTAACCTGTGCTCAGGATGCAAGCAGCATGCAGCCGTGAGGCAGCCGCCATGCTACACCGGCAAGCCTACACATAACTACCATTTCTAAAGATGTAGTATTATCTTTGACAGCATTAATGGTCAAGAGTTAAAAATAAATTCACAAATAAAATTAAATAAAAGCATACTATAAAAGAAGTTACTCAAGTATTTATTGTGTAAAGAGGTGTGAATTTTTCCCCCCTCAGTATAGGCAACATTCAAATTCTTGTTCACAAATATTGTGCACAAATACCTCTGGCTATGCTGGGTTTTCCACAGCTGCTCTATTTTTTGGTTGCTGCTTTTAATAGAGCTTCTGGTCAAAACCTCCAGGCGTTTTCTTCTAGTCTGCATTGCTTTGCCAATGTCAGCTGTATCACCATTCAAATACATATTACACATCACAAATTCATTACTGAAATGCCGAAACACAGTAAAGTGCAAAATCACTGAATTTCACTTTACATGACCTTACCTCCAAACTTTTCTAACATTGTCTGAACTTCATTTCTAAGAGAAATAAGCATATGTATGTATGAGCAAACATTATACATAACATTTTGTTATTTTACTAATAAAGGATATTTAACTCACCCCACACCTCCAATTAGTTCATCTTCCTCAAATGTACCAGCAGGTCTCTTCTTGCCTTTCTTGTCAATTATGGGATTTTCTATCAATAGAATCATGATTGGATAAACTGAATAGAGTTACTGCTGCTGCAATCTAACAACCCTTTATAAATATAACAGATGGATATCGATTCAAATTTCTTCACAGATATACTATTATATGTCATATAATTTTTATTCACAGTAACTAATTTGAATAACTTAATTTAATTATAAGTCATGAAGTACAACTAATATAAAAGATAAATAAATAGCACCTTCTCTAGCCTCATCATCAGAGCCAGTAAGACACTGCGCTTCATCTTTTATGTTGAAATCAAAAGCCTGATGGTGAGAGGGCTCTTCTGATACTTTGGGCTTCTTGATCTGTTTTCTTCCTGTTGATGCCATTTTGCTAAAATAAACAACACATTAGCTGACATTTAAGACTATTATTAAAGTACATTAATTTTACTGATTTATTAGGGCGAAGTTAGCTAGGAAGTTTACCGCTAACATGACATCTATATGTTTGTTAAATATTTTGCGGATAACTGTTGACATGGTATATAATTAATTACAACTACTTTTAAACTATTATTTATATTATTTTCTGCATCCCACTTTACACAATATATAAATAAAAACTATATATATATTTTTTTTTTTTTTTTTTACCTCAGCTTGATCTGTGTGGTGAGCTTTCGTTGACTCGGCCTTGTTGCCAGGTCCTCTGTTATCCTCCATAGATGAGATAATGATATGAAGTTAACATGTACACTATTTCTAAGTGTATAAAAGTGTGTAAATACCTATATTGTGGTTATTATTAGTAGTATTATTATTTACAAGAATAATTTAACACAATGGCAAAATGTAAGAATATGTATGCTAATTTTACTTAAAGGATTTTGGATGACAGAACTGGCAACCCAGCGGGAAGCGGTTCAACGTTCCCGCCACACTATGAAAAATTCCTCTCGCGCTCTGTAGCAGCTTCTCTGATGAACATTTGACCTACACCACCATAGTCAAGAGGTTAAAAAAGGATTCGTGATTGGGTCCTTGTGCAGGAAAAACTTAAAAGCAACCTTTAGAATGTTCTCAGGACGTTAGTTTGTGGCAACAAAAATAATAAATTTTTGTGGAATTTCCTATGAAAATTTTTTACCATGAAAATTTATAAAACGAGTGAATGTCACTAAATGGAATGAGACAGGAAGATTTGTCTTATATCCATATTATATAATAATATGCCACTGAATACTGACTACATCCAGGCCTTCTCCTCTCACATCAGTATACATTATCATAAAGCTGGAAGTATCTGAAAGTACAAATTCAAAACACCAATTTAAGGGAAACCTTTTCAGTTTGAAAATTTGGTTTCAGAATATGAAGTTCTCAATGTTCTAAGCAAGTTATCCAAGTTATGCAATACTTTCTGTTCTAAGGAATTAAAATATACAATATCTAAGTGACCAAACCATAGTTTTGTCATGATGTTTGTCAGTTTTTACACCAAATGATATTAAAAATATCTTCTAATTTCTGGCCAATGTGCATGGTATAGTAATGGATGTAAAGTGGTAAAAATGTACACATTTGTATAAGTCCAGCAGATAATTGCCTCTAATTGAAAATTTTATTTCTTTATAAAGTGTTAAAGTGTGAAACATGATGTGTATCAACATCAACACCAAAGCCACCACTATAAGCCATGGCTATGATTAACATTTTCATTCAGATTACAGTTAAGAACTCAGCTTAGTTTGCCCTTCACATAGCCCAAAGATGATTTCCTTTTAATATTAGCTAAAATAATCAACTCCTTTTACAAAACTACCAGTTACACAAGCCTAGTCACACAAACTTTGAAAAAATCAACTCCCATTATGAAGTTTTGATATTTATTTTCAACATTGTATAAAAATTCTGTAAAAAAAAATTCATTACAATATTCAGAAAACAACATAAGAGGACATGAGCATATAAGACAAATTAAATGTAGGATAAATAACAACTTCTCCCCCAGATTAAATGTCGAATTTCTCCTCACACACATAATGTCCATTTTCTTCATAATCCTCTCGTGTTACCACCATCTCTTCAAAGTCTGGGTTTTCTGCTAAGAGCTTTCCTCCTTCCCAAGGATAGCAGATTGGACTGGGGGAGAAAAATTCAAGCCAAAGACAGTAAAGTAAAGACAGTAAAAAAAATGTAACCCTGATCACAGTTCATTCCTCTTCTAATGTACACTTACTTTTGTGGCTGTATTACAGAAACATCAAATTCACTAGGGGCGAGTGCACGGACTTCTTTATATACACGATCCCTGAAGCCAGGAAACAAGGTGTTGCCACCTGTGAGGACGATGTTCTTAAAGAAGTGAGGTTGCATTTCTAAAACAAATAGGACAAAATAATTAGTGGGTCTGCAGCATTCAGGTTTTTTATACCATATTATCTTTAGTGCAAGTAATGTCATGCAAATGCTTTTTATAGCCAGCTAAAAGTCTTTCAATTCTTGTACTTGGGGTTTTCTCCCATTCTTCTTTGCAAAAGGCTTCTAGTTCTGTAATATTCTTTGGTCGTCTTGCAATCACAGCTCTTTTAAGATCTACCCACAAATTTTCAATTAATTTAAATCAGGGGACTGTGATGGCAATTCCAAAACCTTAAAGCTTGAGTCTCTTGGGGTATTCCATAGTGTATTTCGAGGTATGTTTAGGATCATTGTACTGTTGTAAAAGCCATCCTCTTTTCAGCTTCAGCTTTTTTACAGTTGGTGTGATGTTTGCTTCCAAAATTTGCTAATAGATCCATCCCCATGCTTAATAGTTGGCAAGGTGTTCTTTTCATGAAATGCTGCTCCTTTTTTTCTCCAAACATGCCTTTGCTGATTGTGGCCAAAGAGTTCTATTTTAACTTCATCAGTCCACAGCACTTGTTTCCAAAACGCATCAGGCTTCTATAGATGTTCCGTTGCATATATTGACGTTGGATTTCATGATGGGGACGCAGATAAGGTTTTCTTCTGCTGACTCTTCCATGAAGGTCTTGTAGAACGGCGCACCACCACTCCTGAGTCTGCTAAATCTTCCTGCAGGTTTTTTGCAGTCAAATGGGGGTTTTGATTTGTCTTTCTGACCAGCATACAAGCTGTTCTTTCAGAGTTTTCTTGGGCTTTCAGATCTCATCTTGACCTCCACAGTTCCCCTGAACTGCCATCTCTTAATTACATTTCTCAATGTGGAAATTGCAAGCTGACAACGCTTTGCTATCTGTTAACTTTATTTGTTAACTTTGATTTTCAGAGTCTTACACAGCTGCTTAGAGGAACCCCCCCCCCCAAAAAAAAAAAAATCACCAAAATCTGTTATTTATCAAGTGCCTAAACTTTTTCATAAGACTGTATATGTTTGTGATGTCTGCGTTATGATTTACAAAACCATTCACCATTTCCAAATTAATAAATAAGATTACAGAAGAACATTTGCAAGGCTCTAAAGAAAGCAACATTTTACATGATAAACAAATTTTCTGAACAACAACTTTTTGCTTCTTCTTCTGGTAACTTTGTCACATTTGCTCCTTTCTATTTTCATGCAAAACCTAGAAGTTTACATTATGTTTTTTTTTTGTTTGTTTGTTTGTTTGTTTCCATCTGAAAACCGGTCTGTCATGTAATTTGCTGCTGTATTTACAACCATGCAAATATTCTTCTACAACGTATTCGTATTTATTTATTAATTTTCAAGTTTAAAAATATTGAATGGTTTTGTACATCATAATGCAGACACGATAAACATATATATAAAAAATCTGTACTAAAGATAATACAAAGCCTAAGATTTTTGTACACTTCTGTACATGGTTAAATTGAAAATAAATTAATGCATGCATCTCTAGACATGCTGTACAGCACTCTCACAGTCCTTCAGAAGTAAACGTTAAACAGATTAATAGGTTTTAATTTATTTTGTCAGTTATTTATGTTAAAAAAGAGAGTCCTTCTGACTCTTGTCCCTCCTTTCATGACAGTCAATATGTTTATCCATGCCTGATTTATTATTCAGTTAAAAGGAACAAGTCATTATGTTCTTCAGTCACTAAAGTATCATGCATCACCCCATCAAAACATATGATAGTTATCTGCTCTTAACTGTCTTGAACTTTTCAGATAAAAGTATTGCCTACTTAGACAGGCTGCTTAACCATAAAGGCTTGCTCCTTTTTACAAAATAATAAATTAGGCACTGGTAAACATGTACTACTTGGAACATCATGACAATTTTACTATGGATATCAAAACATGACTAAAATGTGATAGACTGTTAGCCCTGTATCACCCTATATCCCAGTGTGGTGGTGGGTGTTCGAGGCCTACCCTACCTTCTGGCATTTTGCTAATGGAGTTGACTATTGCTTCTGGTATGCCCGTTTCCTGAATGCCAATATCCGATGGGTGGAAAAGTATCTCAGGAATAGCAAATCTCTCATTTGTGAGCCGCAGGATCTGCTCCCCAGTTTTATACTTTCCTGTGAAATTCATTTCCTCTCTAGGCTATAACAAGAGCAAATAATTATGTATTAAAAAATTTCTAGTAACCAAAAGTTTAAAAAGACAAAGTGCATATTGAATGGAATTTCACACCTTACAGAAGCCCTTTTTGATGGAACTAAAGTCAGGTAGAACATAGTCTCTCATTACCAGATTGTCCTCCCCTTTCAACCTATAAAAAAATAAAAGATGGTGACTGAAGGTTCTAGAATGTATGACGGCAGACTTCTCTTGTATAAGACAAACAACAAAACAACACTGAAGCTTACTGAGCAATGTGCATGTCTTTGTAAAATTCCTGTGAGACATAACACACATCCTCCTTTACTTGATTGATCACATAAGTCTCATCCATCACATGTAGTTGCCTTTGAAAGGAATGCAACACGTCAGACCAACATCATAAGCTGAGTCACCAGAAATATATTACAAATATTTCACCTAAAGTTGCAGCCTAGCTGCAGCCATGATAGAACTGAACAGTTTAAATTCTGTTTCTTATATTTATATAATGGTTATTTAAAAATATATATATTAATTCCTTTAAAAAAATGTAGAAGATTTATTTATAATATATTAAACACAGTGCATCCTTACCTGTAGGAAATTATCTCTTTTAAGTGGTTGGTAAGAAGTTTTCCACCTACATTTACTCTGTGGGAAAAAAAAGTGTATGAACAAAATAGCCCAAAAAGATCACCTTTAAAATTCTCACTGCGGATTAAAAATCACCTGACCTGCAAATACCATCCTTCATCTTCCTTCCTCTACAGTAAGGGACAATGTGTGTGAAGGAGAAACCACTATCCACCACGATGCAACACAACTCTGAATTGTAGTCATAGAAGTGTCTGTGCGCGCTCAAAGATCCAGCTGAAACATGGCACATTATTAGTGAATCAGGCTTTTTGGGGAAGCTTAACTGTTAGTTTAAGCACAAGTGTTCGGTTACTTGAAAAGGTTTACTTACTCACACTTTCAACATTATATATACACTAGAAATAACTTTAGTTGGTCAATCAAAAAAAAAAAAAACCGAAGCCACCATCTAAAAAAAATCTGTAAAATAAATATATTATTTTATAGCTTTCCAGTGTTATCAATGTACTGACACTCCATTAGTTTATAACAGGTGCTAATACGTCTACTGTAGACAGAGACCCTTTACCATAAAAAAAATCTCCATTAAACATTTGTTTATTACATTGTTCATGAAACAACAGTACAGTTTAGCATTTAAAATCATTTACAAATTCACACTCTGGACTCACCGTTAATTCGGAGAGCTGCTTGAAACTGGTACTCTTCAAACAAAATTTCATTCATAGATTCTTGAATTGAAATAAAGTTAAAATAGGGCTCGGTTATAATTATGTTAGTATCAGCAAAGTCCACCTGCAAAAAGTAGGAATAAAATCATTGCATTAAGCAAAATTCTAACTATTCTATTCTATTTGTCAAATTGATGATGAAAAAAAGTATTTCTCAAGTACAACACAGCAGTGGAAGCCATAAGGGGGGAAAAAGAAGAAGAAAAAAAGAGATAAGATTCCTTAGTTACAAGAAGAACTATGGTGAGTTGGTTCTAGGCAGAAATTAAGAAGAGGAAGTTCACTGATCCCTTAATACCATCATTAACAGCAACATTACTATAAATCAGTGATGGTGCATTATTAAAATCTACAGGTTTTACCAAAATACAGTGAAGAGGGGGGGGGTGTCAAAAAGTTTTGAGATTAGCTGTTTTTTCACCATTTTCGATGCACAATGAAATGTCGAAAAAGACAATGAGCATGCACTGGGTCAAGCTGTGAACCTGCCTCGCCTTTTTGAGTCATGGAAATAATGGGCTCTTCCAGTGTGAAGGCTGTTGCTTCGTTTCAGGGTCGTACCCATACGCCCAAGTTTCATCACCGGCAATGATCCTCAACATGAAGGACGAGTGATCAGACTTGGACGCAATGTTCCTTCTGCTTCTGGGTCAGAAGCCTGGTAACAAATTTAGCAGCAACGCGGTGCATGTTCAAATCGCACGTGAGGATTGCCTGGACTGTTCCATATGACACCCAGATGGCAGCAATGTTGTGGATTGTTCTCTGGCAATCAACATGCACAAGTTGCTGAATGGTTTTGACATTTTCAGGGGTTGAGCTTGTTGAAGGTCTTCCTGATCTCTCAAAGTCTTCCTGCGATATTCTTCAGCTCGTGAAGCACATGTACCACCCCAAACACCTTGAACG
Organism: Clarias macrocephalus; assembly: GCA_011419295.1. Taxonomy (NCBI): domain Eukaryota; kingdom Metazoa; phylum Chordata; class Actinopteri; order Siluriformes; family Clariidae; genus Clarias; species Clarias macrocephalus. Next base: position 22,561 of record JAAGKR010004899.1, on the reverse strand, counting down.
ATTCATTGCAGCATAGCCGTAAACTTGCCAAATTACGTAAAATGTCTCTGTGGCAAATTTGCCCAGTTGCACGCAGTATTTCACATTCTGTTTTTGTTCTAACTTGCTGTCCATGATGGAATAGCAAACGTGGTAATGCACGTGGTCAGAACTGCACCAGCTCCTGATGTACACAGGAGGACTTCTTGTGGCACTGACTTATGATGGTCAGCATTCCCTGTGACTGTGCGTACAGCCTTGTGATGCATCTGTAGGCGTGTTAAAAAACTTTTCTCAAAACTTTTTGATACCGCTTCATACACCATGCACCACTTGCAGATCTAGATATTTCACATGCAGTAATTAAGTTTTCCCATCTTTTTCTGACTGTACACTTCACAAGTACCTGGAACATTTCTTTTCCAAACAGCTGATCCCACACTTTCCGTTGTACATCCCAGTTAACAAGATAGCCCTAAAACAAACAGATTTAAGTGAAACCCGTACTGGCTTTATGACTGAGACTGTACCAGATATAATTTTGTAATAACTATATGTTACCTTTTGAAACGGGAGGATATAAAAGAGTCCGGATGGATCTTTGATTTCATCCAGCTGATTTGCAGTAAAGGTTTTTAACCTCAGAGACTTGGAGCGGAACTGGCAGTTAGGAACAATACTAAGGGGAAAAACATCTTTATTACTCACCGAATACAAACACCACACACTTTATCTCCTTCAAGTGATAAAAGCAGCACACCTGGCTTTCTCATGGCTGTATCCAATCTTAGCCATGTAGGCGCCGTTGTCTAGAACGAGGGTTCTCATCGCTACAACGCATTAAATCTTTCAGAAAGAATGGCACAACACGGTATTAGTATTAATTGTAACACATAAACATACTTATTTGGAGGTGTTTATCATTACAGTCTCTGTGCCTTATGGTTCCGTTTCAGCTTTTCTTCTCCTTGTACATGCTTGTCTATGAAACGCTATTTTACGCGCATATAGCGCCCCTACAGGCCTGGAGTTAAGCCCTCGCTTAACACAGCCCAGCAGGCCCCCCAACAGATTAATGAACATTTTCCAACAAATCTACTATTACAATATTACTTAAATGGGTACAATAATACCTATTTTCGCCAGAGCTTTATCTTTCTAACATTATACTGAATGAACACATAAACTTATTTAGAAGGATATAGGGGTATGAGCGGCAGCACGATGGCTTAGTGGTTGGCACTGTAGCCTCGCACCCCCAGCTTTGATTCCTGCCTCAGATGCTTTGTGGGTTTCCTCCCACAGTCCAAAAAACATGCACGTTAGACTAATTGGTGTTACCAAATCTCCCGTAGTGTGTGAATGAACGTGTGTTTGCCCTGCGATAGGTTGGCACCCTGTCCAGGGTGTACCCCTTCCTTGTGTCCCAAGTCTCCTGGGACTCCTGTATACAGGATAAGGTGGTATAAGCAATAAGTGAGTAAGTGAGTGAGGATTTTGAATTATTAAGGTTTGGTGAGTCAGCCCCTTAAATTCAATGACTTATCTAACCAAATATAATAGAAACTAGAGTTACCCCGAATGGACGAATGCTTGACTATTAGTTGCGAATGGAATATGTGGTCAACTGTGCTCTTAGTTGCGATGTTTCAGCAGCCCTTATTTCTGCCTGTCGTATGCGCTATCGCTCTAGATACTCTGTAATCTGATCCAGGGTTCAAGCAGCCTATCGGCCCGTTGTATCCATTTTCACTGTTGATGTTGCCGCCTACTGTTACGGTCGGTGAGGAACACCAGTGGACAGACATAAAAGTTGACAGTCATGCTGCCCGCTGCTACATTCAGAGAACACCAGTGACAGAACTACCTGTGCAACCACGGTCTGTCCAAACAGAATTTGTTTATAAATATCAGTCTGTATGTACTGAATTGAATTACTGAAACTATACACAGTATATGGTATGGTTGCTCTTGAAGCACTAACTACAGCTGCAGTTCACTCATTGCGAATCTCCTCCAAATTCTTGACTGGGCTTCGTTTCACAATCCTCCCAATGCTGCGGTTGCTTGTGCACTTTTTTTTTTAACCACATTTATTCCTTTAATTCAACATTCAACTTCTTGAACCAGACTGAGCCTTCTTGAAAAAGGCTCAGGAAACCTTCGCAGAAGTTTTGAGTTAAAACGCTGATTAGAGTAACACCATAAGTTTTTAATATTTTACTTTTATTTGCAATATTAAAATTCTGAGATACTGAATTCTGGGTTTTCATTAGCTATAAGGCATAGTCAACAACAACAACAAAATTAACACTTAATATATCAGTCTGTGTGTATAACTCTATATCTAGTTAGACTTTTTGAATTGAATTACATTGAAATAAATCTAATAATTCTAATTTAGGCAGACAACAAATTGATTATTATATGACAGTGCTTGCAATTTCCACAGTATGTGTGAAAAGGTGGGGCTCATTTGACCCTTTAGGGTTATATTTTGAAAACCACTTGTTTATAGATCATAGATTCATTCATCCCCAATATCTGGATCTGGAGGCTATCCTGGAAAAAAATATGCACCAGGTAAGAGTAGTTCAGTCCATTTTAAGGCAAGATGCACACTCTCCCTCTCAAAAAGAAAAGAACCCAGAATCAACCCATGTGGACACATCAGTTTACACTCCTGCATTTATAGATTAGACATTTTATTTGTACCTTTCGGAGAGGAAAAAAAAAACAAAACAAACAAAAAAGACAGATTGACCAAGAGACACATTCAAAAGTAAATTACTCTAAAGAGTAACACTGACAGGTTCCAGCATGATAAAACAATCAATCATAGAACATACAATCAACCGTATGAATAAAATGTACATTGTTATTATTATTAGAGTCTTACGTAGCTGTCCTCACAGCCTTTTCAAATGACAGTGTTTCGGTAGTTCCAGTTTTATATTTCTTGAATTTGCTCAGTTTGAAATGCAGGTTTTTCAGAAGGACAAGTTAATGAGTGGAGGAGAGTTAGTTACAGGGTTTTCCTTTTTTCCTTCTGGACTCCATTTTATAAGAGGTGAGCTCAAATCAATCAGCTGGAGAATACAACAGAAAAAAAAAAAATACTAAGTCAGTGATGTATTTTATGAGTTGTGAAGACTCTGTGATGTGCCAATGCTTTTATGAAAAAGTACACAACAAAACATTGTACATCATTAGATGAAGATAAAGATATTTATCTGCTCTCTTACCTGTCCACTAAAAGCCTTACTGGGAATGGTTTTGATCAGGTCAGGGGTGTTGGAAAGGTCAATGAGTACTTTCTCTTCAGGCTTCAAAACAGGAGCAGGTGCATCTACCAGCATCACCTGAGAAAAGACATACCACTTAAAGTCTATATTGGCTCTACAGGACTAATCATAGTGTTAATCACAGCATGGCAGATATTTAGTTAATTTCGATATCATTCAATACAAACCAAATGTCTTGCTGCTATTTTAACCATTTTAACAGTGGAAAAACATTCATTGGTTAATTCACTGAAACTATGTATTATGCAAGCTAGACATTTATACATCACAATTTATTTTTTAACACAATGTACTAAACCACCCCCCCCCCCCCCAAACTGACCTCTGGTGCCTCCATCTTCTTCAACTGATGGCTGTACAGAGTTTTCTCAGTCTCTGAAAGCGTCTGCCTTTCTGGGTGGGGCAGATGAGATGCCAGGTCATCTGCCATTGGTTTGGAAGACTTCACTGCTGCAGGCTCACAAGCAGTTTGTCTATCAAAGTCATCTTCCAGAGTAAAGACCAGGGAGCAGGGCTGAAACTCAGCTGGAGCAGAGGAGTTTTCCGTGGGCAATGCTTGCGTGTCTAATTGGTGCTGCTCACTCTGTGTCAGCTGACCTGGGCTAAAAGAAAGTTTACAGCTACAGCAAAGATGGCAGTGTGTGACAAATTAGCAATGAGAATGCAAATAGATGACCTTACTTAAAATCGACAACCACAATGATTTCCTAAATAAACAAAAAATTTATCTACCTTAAAAATGCTGATCTACCTTGGAAAAAAGTACAGAGCAACTTCTACAATCGTGAAAAAGGTCTCAAGGTCAAATACTCATTACAGGCTAAATTGCCTGTAATCACATTACCTAGCATGGCAACTCCCTGAGCTGGAAGCTGGTGACTGTGGCTCAGGGGTACGAGATGCTTTGTTGAGGCGAGGCACACTTTTGGGCGTCAGCATGGGGATGCTAGACACGCGGCGGTTTACAGGTGTAGGTAGAGCAGATGGGCGCCTGAGTTTAGACTGCAATGGCTTCTGAGTTTCACTTGAAGGTGTCTGTAGGCCATAAGGTGTAGGGACAACAAGTCTCTGTGGAACACTAAATAGAAATTATGAACAAATGTGAAACCCCCTACAAGTAAGCACTTGTTCACAGCTATATAGCAAGATACTATAATGCTACAGTACCTGTCCACACTGCAAGCTGACATCAGTTTTTTCGGTTTCATAATTCGAGGAACATCAGGCGATGACACAACTAATTCATATTACATAATATGAATCACATAAGACAGTTGGTTAATTCAAAATGCTCAAAATGCTTTGAATCTCTGGACTGATTCAAGTCAATATTTCTTACCTTCAGATCTTTGTCCTCCTTTCAGAGAGGTTGTTGGAGTTGGAGCCATGAAGGCTTTCAAGTTAGAGTTCACCTTAACAGTCTTAGTAGCAAGTGTGGATATGCTGGGTACAGAGGTGGTCCTCTCAATAGTTCTCTTAGCTGGTGTTTGGTGCTGAACAGACAGTCCAGTCTCTGCTTTCCTTATAGGGGTGGCCTTGACTGGTTTGGTAACAGGCTCAGATCCTTTCCTTATTTGTGCAGAAAAGGATGTTCTTCTAGCAGAGGATTCGATAGGTTTGATGACAATTCCTGACTTTCGGTTGGAACTGGGAAGCCTGCTGCCACTGCTGGGAATGCGGCTACCGATGCTACTTACACTGGTGTTCAGGGAGGAATTCAGTTTGCCTGCATGCAAAGTAGGGTAAAATATTCAACTTTAATTCTGTTTTTGGAAGTTAAGTTTAAACTCCATTCACCAAAAATGGTACTGCTCCATCTTTTTTGACTAAATATGCACAACTTATGATTTTTTTGAAACACTATAAATCTTATTAAGCGATCAAATGTTAAAGATAAAATGTGTAAAAGTAAAGAGGGGCTCAAAAAAAATGTATACACGCACTTCAAGAGTTGTTATCCATGCCTTTTTTAAAATTTGAATTAAATGATGGCAGAAATGTGTAGTATTATGTTTCCTACAAGATGACACCATTATCGATATTAACATGTGACCATCAGAAGAGAGACATGTTTTTCATGTTGAAGTGGGCATACATTTTTGGGCCCAGGTTGATACCAAGAATAACCAACAACAGAAGGTAAGAAAAAAAAAATTCTCATTCTCTACCTTTTTATAATCTCATCCACTCATTTTGAATGGATGGCTAGATTTGATCTCACCAGATGTATAAAAATGTAACACTCTCCCCATCATTATTTTTATTAATTTCTTTTTAACGATTACAAGCCTCATCTGGGAAATTTCATTAAGCCTTGTACCAGTCAGGTGAGAGAAACCATTGGTACGATATAAAAATTATAATGTATACCAAGTTTAAATATATAAAAAAGGTCGCATTTAAGAAAAAAAGGTGCAAACGTGGAAAGCAACAGACTGGGCTAAAATAATTAGAGAGATCTATAGATAATTTGCATGAAAGTGTTGTTACAATTAGATAATTACAGTAATACAATTCCATCTAAAACAGTACAAATGATCGATCAAACATGTTATTTGTACCATTAAAACTCACTTTTTCCAGCTGGAGAAACAGAAAGGCTTGAGTTGATACTAGACACAGAGGAGGAAGAGGAAGAAGTATTTCGGCTTCGGTCCACCACTCTCCTGTTAGGTAGCGAAGGAACTTTGCGAAGAGGTGCACCACCTCTTAATTCAGTCTAAAGAACAATGCAAGAATTTTCAAAATTCTTTTCATCTGTTAGCATAACTATTAATTTTACAGGAAACATCAGCCATTTTAAAATAAAAAACAAAACTGATTCGTTCACCTTGCTGGGGGCTGGAAGGCCTCTTTTTACCGGCAAGCTTGTGTTGAAGGAAGAATCACTCATATCAGAAGCCACACTTGTTGTATCAGAGAGCAGGTCTTCAGCAGAACCTGTTCTGCTTGTGTCTCTACTACCAGGACTCCGTTTGAGCCCAAAACAACCCTGATACATTAAGAATAAAATACATTAAAATCATGATTGAAGGTTATGATTTGACATCCAAATTATTGTTTTTAAATTTGATAAAGTTGCTAGTAGTAAAGGTAGTATATCGTATATGTGAATGGTTGTACTTTTCTACACACTTATATTTGAGAATGAGGGGCAGAAATCTGGCTTACACTGCTGGGTGGAGGAAGCCGAGTTTTGCTAGAAAGTGCTGGTCGAATGCCAGAGGAAAGCCGAGAGCCCCCCATGGCTGTGGGTTTGTTGGGAAGTACTCTTCCACCGGGCACAAGGCTTTTCCCTCTTGAGGCTATTTTAGGTTGAGTGTCAATAGTTCTCACAGGGCTGGAGGTGCTGAGACGTGGTTTGCCTACTGATACACTGATAGACTTCTGCAGTTGCTTCTGGATGGCGGGTGGAAGCTGTTTCATAGGGCTGTCCTGAACACAAAATGTTTCTCTCTTAATAGGGCTAAGTGCATCAGCCGACTTGAACATGCCCAATTTAGCTGAAGAGTCCATCTCAAACTTTTCTGCATCTTCGGGCAAACTTGGAGCAACTGTGAGGTCTTTTGCAATTGGCTCAGTAAGAGTTCCCTCAAGGTGGCTGGCTAAAAGATGAGCTTCTTTACAAATTTCCTCGAAGTTTTCCTCAAGCAGCGGGCTCCAACTGGGCTCCTCACCCAAAGATGGCCCACTGCTCACGCTTTCTTTCATTTGGGTCGCCATTCCATGGGAAATACTTCTCTCCTTATGGGAGACAGGACCCAAGAAGACTTCATCTTCAACATCATCTCCTTTAGAACTAAAGGGAAAAAAATCTTTAATATATGTGAAAAAAGGTATGGCATTTCTAGAGATTATAGGGCATTGTTCCATTACTGTTCTGAAAGCCTGGATTGCTCGATAATATCATATGTAAAATTTTTATCAACTCTAGCCCTTGTAATGGATCCTAATATTCAGTTAATGATTGGGATCAGTGGATGCCCAGACATTCCACTACTATTTTACTCTGATCTGTCTGAAACAGTGCCAAATCTATTCATATTATTACAATCAGTAAAAATGACAAGTATTTATATTAGATTGCACATATAACAACAAAGCAAACGGCAACCCACCTTGCTGGTGACAGTGAAACTTCAAAATCAAACTTCTCTTCAGCCAATGAGCAGAAATCTAGAATTTAGAAATATATGAACTCACATAATTTGCATATATGAAGTTTTAAGAATGCACAATTGTTATACACTGATCAGCCATAACATTTTGACTACTTGCCTAATCCCCCCCCCCCCCATTTTGCCACCATAACAATGACCACTGTGTGTTCGAACACCTTACTATCACAACCAGCATTAACCTTTTCAACAATGGATCTACATTAACTCTTCCATTGAAGAGGACTACACGGCCAGCGTTCGCTCTCAATGTGTATCAGTAAGCCTTGGCCACCTATGACCCTGTCACCGTTCACCAGTTTCCTTCCTTGGCTTATTGTACTTTTGGTATGTCCTGACCACTGCAGACCAGGAACAGCTCAAGAACTGCAGTATTGGAGTTGCTCTGACCAAGTTCTCTATCCATCATAATTTGGCTCTTGTCAAAGTCACTCAAATTCTTATGCTTGCCCATTTTTTCTGCTTCCAACAAATCAAATTCCGGTGTTCTATCAATTCATCCTATTCATCATTATTTCCTACCCAGCCTTTCTGCACATGCGCAGTAAAAATACGTCACGCTTAAATTCATTGATGTGCGAATTTACTGAGGTATTTCATAGTTTTGTGCTTGTAATTGAACATTTGATTTGATTCACATGCATATATTTAACAGTTGACCTGTGAATTGAAGGGTAGGAGTGATTCTTTTTTTTTATCGTTTGTACCCATGTTAAAACTATAGTATTTACATTCTGATGAAGTGTGTCATGTGTCACAATCTGTTGGCCATGTTAAAACTGAGTATTGCATTTTTTTGGAGTCTTATTTCCATTTGGATAATGTTGGACAGACCGGTATAACTATCTGTTTTTTCTACCAGTAGGAATTTCTGACAAGTAGGAAAAACTGATAACTGATAATGATTTTGAACACCGGAGTAAAAAAAAAGTTGCACCTTGCTACCTAATATATATCCCACCCATTTCCAGCTGCCAGTGTAATGAGAGATTGACAATGTAGCTACTGTGAGAAGGGCCAAATTGTGATGGCTAGACAACTGGGACAAAGCAACTCCAAAGTTGCAGCTCTTGTGGGGTATTCCTGGCTGCAGTGGTCAGGACAAACAAAAAGTGATCCAAGAAAGGAAAACCAGTGAACTGGTTCATGGGTGGCCAAAGCTCACTGATGCACATAGGGAGTGAATTCTGTCCTGTGTAGTCCGATCTTGTAGAAGTGCTATTGTAGATCTAATTGAAGAAAAGGTTATTGCTGGTTCCTATAGAAAGGTGTCAGGACACACAAATTCGTTACTGTTTTGATGAAAAGGAGTGGGTGATCATAATGTTATGGCTGATCAGCATATGTGAATTAACGTAGCTACCATCATCAGCCATCATCAACAGCAAATAAGATGGGAGTCCAAAGTCCTGAAAAAAAAAAAAAAAACAACCACAACGCCAACCATATTAAATGATGCACAATTGGTTTATAACACTATGAAAATAGCATGATTTACTTCAACTAAAATATAATGGTTTGTTCTACGTTAAGGAGATTTTACGGAAGTGATGATTAGCATGACGAGATAGCTAGCTAGCCAACACAATACAGGGTGAACATCTAACCTAAAATACATCTAACCAGCAGTACAACGACTTTCACTCATCTTAAAACTAAATCTCACCTGTTGTTTGTGCTTTTCAAACCCACAGTGCGAAGTTGGATCTTTTTTTTTTTTTCTTTTTTACCCCTATGGACGCTTACTGCAAACAGTCACTTTTAAACAACACTGAACACATTTCAAATTTCGTCCGTAGGCTGAATTCAAAGATCACGTGATTTAAATGGTGACGCCGCATTGGTGTAGAAAGCTTCCAGGAAGTAAAAGTGCCGAACGCGCACGCATGCGCACGGTTGCGGTTCAATAAACAGTGCGTTCATCAAAGAAGTCTTGGTAGCTGTTAAATGCAGTGATTTTGCCAGTGATTAACACGTTAAGCTATGACTATAATCCATTTCCCATTCTTCCCTATAAAAGCACGTTGTACTTTTAGTGCAATTATTTTTCTAACAGTGGTTGCAGACTAATTATCAAAGAATTTCTTGGGTTATTTTTGTTCGTTCATATAGTTTTGTTAGACGACTTGTTTATTGGATGCCCGCAGCCAGCGCTGCCGGTGGACCAAATGGTCCATTGTGGTGCCAGGCAGAAAAGTTCGAGTCAAGAGCGAATCATTCTAACATTTTGTGTAATGAATCGACTTTTGTGTGATCTCTGTGACGGTTATGCGGCGACAACCCCTTACTTCACTTCGCAAATGATTGATTACACGGCCTATGTGTCTCCATGAAGAAGACTCAGCCTTGGTTCCTATTGAGGGTGATGATGCTGTGCAAGAAATCGTTTCGAAATCCATTTGCTATGGAGGGAAAACGATAGCACGGCATTGTGAAGATTTCAATCAGGATATAATACATAATGCATCATAAAAGGTTTTTGTTTTCATAATTGAATTTTAAAAAATGAAACTCATATATGGGCCATTCTACAAAAATGGTGAAAAGTGTTGTCACTTCGTTCTGCTGATGCCAAAATCATTTAAATTAACATAAATTAAAAATTATTTGTCACACACAACCATACACAAAATTATATGCTGTGAAATGCTTAAACGACTGTTATTGAACTTGAAAAAAAAAAAGAAGAAGAAGAAGTAAGGAAGCATAAATGCTTATAAGGAATCATTTATATAGTACAGACCAAAAGTTTGAACACACCTTCTCATTCAAAAAGCTTGAATTTGTATTATGGCAAGAAAAAAGCAGCTAAGTAAAGAAAAACGAGTGTCCATCATTACTTTAAGAAATGAAGGTCAGTCAGTCCGAAAAATTTGGAAAACTTTGAAAGTGTCCCCAAGTGCAGTCACAAAAACCATCAAGCGCTACAAAGAGACTGGCTCACATGCGGACAGCCCCAGGAAAGGAAGACCAAGAGTCACCTCTGCTGCGGAGGATAAGTTCATCCGAGTCACCAGCCTCAGAAATCGCAGGTTAACAGCAGCTCAGATCAGAGAGCAGGTCAATGCCACACAGAGTTCTAGCAGCAGACACGTCTCTAGAACAACTGTTAAGAGGAGACTGTGTGAATCAGGTCTTCATGGTAGAATATCTGCTAGGAAACCACTGCTAAGGACAGGCAACAAGCAGAAGAGACGTGTTTGGGCTAAAGAACACAATAAAGAAAATTTTTTGAATGAGGTGTGTCCAAACTTTTGGTCTGTACTGTATATACACAAAGGTCTATCTTTTGTTACAATAAAATAAAATATAATAAAATTGTGTAAGGTGTAATATGTAAAGTATGTAAGACTGTGAAAGTAACAGATACATTACTTGTTCAGAAAATATAGTATGTCCTTTCAATCATGAAATACTTTCTTACTTTAATGTTAACTATTTCATTGTAGCATTTTTTTTAAAGGCCAATGGAAATGTCTTGTTACCATGATCATACATGGAAGTGGGAACATATACTTTTCATCTAAAGAGATTTTTTCCATGAAATATTTCTGATCACAATAACATCAATATCTTTAAAAAAAGTTAAACACTAAAATCATGAAACAATAATTGATTATAATTAAAAGCTTCACTCATACACATCTCAAAAAAAATCACACTGGTTCACTCAGTCTGACCTCAAAACAAAGAGAACAGCCCAAGTATGCTTCCTACATAGATTTCACATTCAAATAAGTGCATGGGGCTTTCTGAGAGGAATACAGTTGATATCATTCATAGATTTACACAGTAAAATGCCACTGCTCTTATTTAGTTCCTTATTTTTTTATAATTTAAAGGTTTTTCTCTATATACATTGTTACTGTACACCGTATGGCCACTCGACATTATTTAGAATATGAATAAATAATTATTACAAAAAAAAAATATATATATATATATATATATATATATATATATATATATATATATATTCTGACCATTTTGATTTATTTGTTTATTTTCTTACACATTTAGCACTCATTTACCTAATTTTCTTTTTATTCTGTATAAATAAAATAATTAATAGAATAATTATATAAAAATATATAAATAATATATTTTTATATAATTTATATATTTTTATATAATTAGGAAGATACATTGAGAGAAACCAGACTCAACAGGGGACCCATCTTCATTTGGGTGATAATGGGAATTGATTTGCAGTCATCCTGTGTGGTAGGTAGCTGGAAGTTCAATATAACAGGAGAGGTGTTTAAAGTAATATCGCATCTAGTTTAAATATTGGCGTATCAAGTACAAAACAATTCCAGTCCTAAATTATTGAGTGCCTGCAGTCACAAGTTCTCAGAGAATGGCTGTGTGCATCATGGTAAAGATGAACCATCCCCAGTCACCACCAGAGAGAGAGAGAGAGAGATACAAGTTAGGCATGGTTATAGTCACATAATATATACTTAGTGCAAAATTCAATCAGGGACTCCGGCAGGACTAACTATGACAACATAACTAAAAGGGCCTCAATCAATGATTCTGCCAGATCTGTTTCTTTACCCAAGACAAATCTATTCTTGGGTAAATAAATAGGATTTCAGCTTAGACTTAAACACTGAGACTGTGTCTGAGGCCATGTCCACACGTAGCCAGGTATTTTTAAAAATGGAGATTTTTCTCTGCGGTTTTCGCCTTTAGTCCACACGCAAACGCTGTTCTGGTCATTGAAAACGGAGGTTTTGGAAAACTCCGTCCAAAGTGAAGATTTTGAAAAACTCCGTTTTCAGTGGTGTGTGGACAGGGGAAATGGAGATATCAGCTTGTTGTAACGTCACCTTGTGCCTATGATGTAATCATCTCCTTGATTTGATGTTAGCTTTGTTTATGAGGATATTTTGCGCAATGGTGGATGTACATACAGTAAACTAGTGACTGTGTTAACGTTGCTTGCTGGACTTTTGACATGCATGTACATACACGTGCAGTTACTCACACATTACGTTAATAAACAGACGTGCCTGAATGTACTACTAAGCTCACTGCTGCTACATACTGTACAAAACTCTGACACCACACACCACGCAGACAGTGACGGCAGTTTCGGACGAGACCCGGTCGGACTGTTACAAAGCGCAACAGGTAATGACGTTTTGTCTAGGCTTCTGATTGGCCCCCTGTCGATTAAGGAGGCTCCTAACAGCGCTAACAGGGCTTTTTGCATTTTCATGTGGACAAAGATATTTTTAAACCCTAGGTCGTGTGGACAGAATTATTTTTAAAACCGAAGAAGTGTTCCCAGGAGTGAAAAGGGTTTTGTGTTGGGCAGTTGTTATTGGAAATAGGTCTCTCAATGGAAAAAAAAATTATTCATAGTTGAGTACAATTTCCGCTCATACAGAAGTGTTCGTGAATAGGGCCCGAGTTTGAAAAAGGTGGCAGAACAATTCCTAGAGGGATTTAATAAAACGCCACCATGTAACACAGTTATGCTGTCTATTGTTACCAAATTTCGCTGTTCTGGTAGTGTACTGTGTCAACTTTAAGCGAGCAAATCGTTTTCTTTTGCAGGAATCTTTTCTCCAGGATACAGCAAGGCACACACTTCGAACGCTTACATTATGCATACCGTGGTAAATGACCACACTAATAGTGTGTATGTTAGTTTCTTTCAGGAGAAATAAACTCAGATGTCAATGAGGTGATATTGTTCGTCTTGCCATATCAGTACTGTATATTTTGCCACATACTGTATTTCAGCAGTTCTAAATCACCATTTAAAATCAGCATTGGGGAAATACCCTGATATTTATTAGGGCTCACTCATTTAATTATTATTTTATTCATTAGTTTTTGTTAATTCATTATGTTGTATGTCTAATGACAAGAAGTCTAATTAAAACCATGAATATAAATGCAAAATTCAGTGGTACTAAACCTTTCTTCTCTGCATTAAATCATGGATTCAGTGGATGTATAAACAATCTTAGGGTTTAAAAGTAAAAATCTCAGGAAACTGAAAAACCTTGGGTAATTAACCTGGGGTACAGAGTTTCATATTAATCTGACAATACAGTGAAAAGTACACACAACTATTTAGTAAACAAGCAAAAAACCCAGGAATACAGAACATTCCTGATTTCTTCAAAATGTTATCACGCCATCATAACTATTATGTATTGCTTACAATGATATGAAAACATATGATTGCTGACTTTAGTACAGTGTATATCAGGGGAGAGCGCGAACGCAGTCCCCCACTACCAGAAATTATGCAGTCGAGATTCCCACATTTGGGGAATTCGCAGGGGTCAGCACAACCGAGAGTGCAATGGTTGAGCCTCACCCTGGGTGAACCACCTTCTTGATCATGGTATCTCCCCTGCCAGGTAAGTATGAATTGCTACACCAGCGCCCAGCGACTGGACCACCACACACACCGTTTACCATCATGGTGACAAATATACCATTTATCACACAAACATCCAAGTATGAAAGATGTCAATCTAATACTGGTAAAAATAATCTCTATTACATATAAAGCCGTGTGGTCCTCTAATTTCTATTTTAAGTAAAACAGTACACTACTTCCCATGATGCATTGCTACTGAATAGATAACGAGATCCACAATGTTCAAGAAATTGTTTTATTTATTATCATGACACATGCACTAGATCACAATATTCAGAATAAAACTCTAATCACTACACGGTAAGAAATAAAAGGCGAGAAAAAATATGTCAATTATAGTTTTCAGTTATTATAATATACATTTCATGTAAATAGTTTTGAACTATGGCTACAGTTAGTCCCGCCCCTCAATGTGCAGGTCAGGCGGAGAGCTACAACCGGCACAAAATGAACTACAAGAAAGTTCACTTATATTTATTTTTTAGCCAAGACATTGGAGTAGAATGTTTGATGCAATTACAAATGACTATGTAAGCACAATCTGCTAAAAAAAAAAAAAAAAGATCTGAACAAACACGAGAGCGGTGTCCGCCCGCTAATGAGATTCCGGATACAAAGCTCGAGATAGATAGTTCCGCCTGCCACAAAATAGTGCCTTGTGACTTATTTCGTAATGATGTCACATTGAATTAAAATTATGGTACCGGGTAGGGGACGTATCAGATGGTAAACTAATAACTGATTTTTTTTCCCTAAAACTGAGTTTTAGTTACAGAACTTTATTCATAAACAATTTCCCTTCCCACATTAGAAACACTAACACCACCTTGTTTAAACTACAGTAGTTCGTGGGTGCAAAAGTCTAACAGACAAGGTTCAATTAATGTATCTGTGAGTGAGTTACTCGTGGTAGTAACTCATGGATTAGTCCGTGTGTGTATGCTATTTTATTATATTAATTTTATATTAGTAATATTATAGTAATATACATCATACTATGTATCTTTTCCTGAAGTGCGTATATTTTTGGCTGACTCTATATACAAGTTATAAGCACATAAGTTTAAATGCAGCTTTCTAACCAAACATTTAAACTGGAATAAACTCATTTAATTGGAACTAACACGTGACAAACCACGTGTGTGGAATTTTCAGAGAGGTACTAAACTTGACCTAAAATGAAATGTGTAATTTCATTGCCTCTCAGTGGCCGCATATGGTATTGCAAGAAAAAAAATCACACAAAAAAGCTAAATGTCTACAAGTTGACATGCAACGCAATGTAAAAACTATTTCACGATGATTTCCTGAAAAATTAAAGGACGTACAAGAGAATCACCGAAATGTGCGCATTATTTCACCAAAATAATGTGACACATTAATTACCAAGAAAACTTGTTTGACGTGGAAAAGTGTGAACATTTCTAAAACATGAACAACGTTTTCATCAATCCCAAACTGAGCAAAAACAAAAAACAAAACAAAACAAAATAAATTTCAAGCATGCGTCACTCAGCCGCCATTTATCTAACGGGAATTTATAAAGGCCTGCTGGCCATATACAGCGCTACCTACCTTCATTTCATTTATTCTGGAAGCGAAGTACTCCCACTATAATGCATAGAAGTCTAGTTCCAAAATGAACTAAATAAATGCTTACATTACACGTGCGAATCCTGAAAAACAACCTTCAGGCAGCATACTCAACTCCTCTGACGCTGGTAAAATTACGAGTAATCGTAAAACACTTCATATCAGAAAAACAAATCTATTTTTAGAACTTTCAACATTTACAAAGATTAATTAGCTTTATATTCCAATTACTTTTTCTAATTTACTTTAGTCGTGGTATTCTAAATTAACGGAAAAAATAAGTATTTTTTCAAAAATTGCAATCACCTCCTGCTACCTAATCGAGGTCCTCTCCAAAATACTGCCACCAAGCGGTCGGATACAAAACAACAGGATAAAAAAGTCCAGAGATAATAGTATGTCTACTGTTTTTTTAATTACAGCAATTAAGTCATACCCAAATTCACAACTACTGTCAGTATTTAAATAAGCATCTTGAGTGAAAATTCATAGTTAGTTCACCCTTAATTCAGGAAATATCTGTGTTTCCTGTTTAACTGAATTGTTACCAGTTCAGTTAAACTCAGTCAGTTATTATGGCAAGATATTCTATAGAGCGAATGTGTGGAGTATTAGTATTTTTAAGGGTTGCTACATAACTGTTTGGAACTTATTCACAATAACAGGAAACTGGAACATACAATAGTAAGAATGAACAGGAAATCATATCACCAGGTACAATAAATGCCACGGGAGAGCATGAACACAATCACCCACTACCAGAAATTATTTATTTGAGAATCTCCTTATTCAGTTGGTAGTCTAGAGTAAGAATCTACAGTGATTGTAGACTCTGAACCAATTAGAAGACTATGCTGTCTACTGACTGGTGTCTACAGTAATGCAAAGCCCACCCAGATTGTAGACAGTCCCGCTGGTTGATTGAGAGTCTACAGTTACTGCAGGCTCTGACCATAGACTATCGATCAAGTTGTAGAATTCGACTGTAAACTATCAATCACAGAACATGTATGCAAATTAGCGAGTGTAATGACAACAAAGCACCTCTTAGTTCTGATTGGTTGAGAGTACAGGGTCACCAGTTTGATTCAGGTTGTCAGACAGGGTCAATTTACGTGATTTATCAATTCAGTAATCAGGCCTGTGTGGCTTTTTCATACAGGACATTTTTCACATTTTGGACAGCTTTTTTTTTCATTACTAAATAAAATCATCAATTGCAAACTACATTTTGTATTTAATCTTTGTGTAATATTAACATTTGTTCAATGATCTCAATTATTTCGTTGTGACAAACATGCAAAAAAAGAGAAAGAAACAGGAAGAGGCCAAATACTGTACTTTTTCACAAAACTGTGTAAAAATAGATATAGTGGAGTGTCCTTGTCATTTCTGTACAGTGCCTACCGGGTCACCTTTGAAAAAAAAAATCTGGACACAGGAGGAGAGTTCACACTAGTAGAACAGTATAACACCCAAGAGAGATTTTTTCTTTATGCTGTGAGACGGATAGGACACACTGATGCATAACATAAACATACATAAAACGTGTATGATGTAAATAAACATAAATATACTGTATAAATGACTGTAATTTAGGATCTAACCTAACAAAATTGCAGTTTTATATATTATATAAATATTATATTTCCTTATTTATATTTACTGAAAGTTAAGTGAAATTGAATTCAGTACCTTTTCTGTGATTCTCGCCTCTTACGTTTTTGCAAGCATTAACGTTAATGCCCACAGTTTATTTTCTTTTCGCCAAGAAATTAAAACTTTTAGTTCAGAGGAGCAAGTAATCCAATCGAAATTAACGGAAAAAATAAGTACCTGCTGCCTAATCGAGGTCCTCTCCAAAATACTGCCACCAAGCGGTCGGCTACAAAACAACAGGACAAAAAAAGTCTAAAGATAATAGTACGTCCACTGTGTTTTTTAAATTACAGCAATAAAGTCATACCCAAGTTCACAACTACTGGCAGTATTTAAGTGCCATCTTGAGTGAAAATTCATAGTTAGTTCACCCTTAATTCAGGAAATCTGTGTTTCCTGTTTAACTGAATTGTTACCAGTTCAGTTAAACTCAGTCAGTTATTATGGCAACATATTCTATAGAGCTAATGTGTGGAGTATTCGTATTTTTAAGGGTTGCTACATAACTGTTTGGTTTGGGACTTATTCACAATAACAGGAAACTGGAACATACAATAGTAAGAATGAACAGGAAATCAAATCACCAGGTATCAATCAACGCCTCCGTCCTTCCCTCCTCCTAATTTTTCACTGATTGTTTTCTCATGCAATACCAGATTTAGCCACTGAGAGGCAATGTGACCATTCGGGACAAGGTTAAATTTCTTAACCCCCATATTTCGTGTTAGTTGCTAACGGTCGATGGATTTTATCCCAATTTGAATATTTTAAAAACTACTTTCTAAAACAAGGTGAGTTTGTAGTTGAAACGATTATTTTGTTATTTTTTATTTCTAATTGGATAGTTTGTACGTTTTGTTTCGGTGTTAATTGGCAATTAAATAGCTTCTTTCGTCCAGTAATTTCAGTATGATTTTTCAGTAAATTTCTGATTATCCTTCGACTTTTTTTTTCTTTACGTCGTTAACGGCCGTTTTAGAGACTGCTTACGTCATTGTTACTGTGACGTATATGTATACGTGACGTATACATGAGCGGGTTAAGTGTTTATGCTTGAACTCAGAGGATTTCATTTGCCGTCTTTCACCACACGGTATATCCCGCTAATCACAGAGGCAGTGTTTACATTTAGATTCTGATGGCAAACTTCTCGGATTTGGCCAACGAAAATGAAATACCTGAAGCCCAGTTCATTGGTGAACTTTTAGCTCCTTCGACTCATCTTGATCAGAAGTCTGGACGGGAGACATGGACTGTGGCTTTTGCTCCTGATGGTTCCTATTTTGCTTGGTCTCAAGGACGCCGCATCGTACGTCTCATCCCCTGGTCAAAATGCTTAAGCAACTTCTCTGTCAGGAAGGAGGGGTCGCAACATGGCTCAAGACCTAGTCGTTCATCTCGGCAAGGTAGCGACAGCGCCCTGGTGCCCCGAGAGTACACAGTCAACTGCGGCGACATCGTTTGGGGCCTGGCATTTGGTTCTTCCGTTCCTGGAAAACAGAGCCGTGGTGTGAATATCGAGTGGCACCAAGACCTGCTGCTGGCTACCGGTCTCAACAACGGCTCCATCAAGATATGGGATGTGTACACAGGAAAACTTTTGTTGAATTTGATGGCTCACACAGACATTGTTCGAGACCTTACTTTCGCTCCAGATGGCAGTTTAGTGTTGGTGTCTGCCTCCAGAGACAAGACTTTACGTGTTTGGGACCTCAAGGACGATGGCAACATGATGAAAGTGCTTCATGGACATAAGAACTGGGTGTACTGCAGTGCCTTCTCCCCAGACTCCTCAGTGCTGTGCTCTGTGGGTGCTGGCAAAGCGGTGTTCCTGTGGGACATGGGTAAGTACACTCTGATTCATAAGCTGGAGGGCCACCATAATGATGTGGTGTCCTGCGATTTCTCTCCTGACGGAACCTTGCTGGCCACAGCTTCCTATGACACTCGAATCATATTGTGGGATCCTCACACGGCCACTATGCTTCTGGGGTTGAGGCATCTCTTCCCACGTCCTTCTCCCATTTTTGCAGGGGGCACAAATGATTGTTGGGTTCGCTCTGTGGCCTTTTGTCGTGATGGCCGCCATATTGCCAGCATCACAGATGACCGTCTGGTGCGATTTTGGAGCATTGATGAGAAATCTCCCCAGGCCATCGCATCCCTCACTAATGGCCTCTGCTGTGCATTCTCAGCAAACGGAAGCATTTTAGCTGCTGGCACACGCGATAGCAACGTTCATTTCTGGGCATGCCCTCAGAGCGTCACCAGCCTGCAGCACTTGTGTCGCATGGCACTGAGAAGAGTACTATGCACACAGCAAGTCTACACACTGGCCATACCTCACCGCATGCAAGACTACCTGGCCTACAGAAGGTTCTAGGCCCTCCACACACTTGTCAAGGAAATTTGGGGGTCCAGGTCTTTTGGATGTTGGAGGCACAAAATGATAATTGATGGGGACAAAAAAATGGACGTGAACTGCAGGTATGTTTTGTTAATAAGCCCAAAGTTGTATATATTGCAAATTACTTTGTAATTTTTGTAAGTGTTATGAAGCTGTTTGCAAATTTCCTGTTTGTTCTTTTTTTCCCTTAGTTGATCCTTCATCCATACCAGCTAGTGGCTTTTAGTCACCCTTCTCCATGTCATTTATTTTTCCCCTTTTCCCACTTCCAGAACAGCTTCTTGTGCTAAAGGTTTTTTATCAATTTTTATCCATAACCCTGACAATGCAATGATGAGATTATTTTTCCTTTTTAAATTATATTTCTTATATCTGTACAGACATTTGTAGAGAGTTGTTTGCATGTGAAAATGTATGTATATACTATATCAAATTTTTTCTGTTTTTCCTGCTGAATCTAAGAATGTAAGATATTTGTTTTATATATGTATAATGCTCATACTGTGTATAATAGGAGAGGAAGTGTTCTGCTATTCACCAGCAAAATCACTTCTTTTAAGGTTGGCAGGCTTTGATTTTTATTTTAAATCAATCTGTACCTGACACGCACAATAAATTCATAAATTTTTTTATGAAACACAAAGTCTGTCTTTACTGCGCAACTAAGCGAAGTCATGTGAACTTAAAGCAAGCTTGATTTCTAGCCAGTCAATAAAGGATATGTTTAAACACTTTCATGCATAATATGTAATTCAATAAATAAGTTTCCATGCCCAAGCATGTTTTCCAGCACTTTGTTTATAGGATGTGGTTATATAGATCTTTCTAATTGTAGGCATTTGAAATCAGTGAATTCTACCCACTCATTTGGTAATTCCTCACTTATACGGTAATAAAATGGGTATAGAATGGCTCTCTAACTTATTGTCGAAAAGTCATTCCATTTTGCTATGACTGAACTGCATGTCGAGGGGGTGGGACTAACTGCAGCAATACTTAAACTAATAGTACAATAGTTAAAATTTTTACTGACTCTTCTTGAACGTTGTAGCTCTCATTGTAGATTCAGAAGCAGTGAATCATGGAAACTGTTTTGTTGGTAAGAAAATAGACAACCGCATGGTTTTAGTTGTTATAAAGATAGTGTTTCTTTTATCAGTTTATTTAGATTGGGATGTTTTACACTCAGATGTTAGTGAAATGGTAAGTGAGCCCTGGGACTGTACGACATACAGTCAAGTTTGGACACACCTTCTCATTCAAAGAGTTTTCTTTCTTGTGTTCTTTATTGTGTTCTTTAGCCCAAATAAGTCTCTTCTGCTTGTTGCCTGCCCTTAGCAGTGGTTTCCTAGCAGATATTCTACCATGAAGGCCTGATTCACAGTCTCCTCTTAACAGTTGTTCTAGAGACGTGTCTGCTGTTGGTCTTCCTTTCCTGGGGCGGTCCGCATGTGAGCCAGTTTCTTTGTAGCGCTTGATGGTTTTTGTGACTGCACTTGGGGACACTTTCAAAGTTTTCCCAATTTTTCGGACTGACTGACTTTCATTTCTTAAAGTAATGATGGCCACTCGTTTTTTTCTTCACTTAGCTGCTTTTTTCTTGCCATAATACAAATACAACCTCTTTGAATGAGAAGGTGTGTCCAAACTTTTGGTCTGTACTGTACAAAAATTAATGTAGCCTGTTAGACAAATACGGAATGGGATTTGTTAGTGATGCATAATGAAAAAAAATCTGTCACAATGTAAAGGGAAATGCCCCCACAATTCTATGTCATCAAAGTAATTGAAGACATTTAATATTATTTAAACATTTAAAACACTGTATATGACTAAAAAAATCTTTTAGCCAGTGTCGAAAGAAAAGCTGCTTCATTTATCAGAATTAATTCAGAATTAATACATTGTATTAAAAATTTGCTTGTATGTGGAATTGCCCACAGTTATGCTTCCGCTAGTCTACGGTCTAGAACTGTAGACGGTTCGGCCTTGCGATTGGCGAGCGCACCGCTTGGTTGCTGCCCATTTACATAGCGCATCTGATTGGTAGTCTCCAGTTCTATGGTCTAGAACTATAGACAGTTCGGCCTTGTGATTGACCAAGAGTCTTCGGTTACTGTAGACACTGTAGACTCTTGACGAATGAGGTGCGGCAATTGTCTGCAGTCCACAGTGGCCATTGCAAGTTGCCAGGGCTCATGTCTCGACTGCATAATTTCTGGTAGTGAGGGACTGTGTTTGCGCTCTCTCCTGATATTCACTGTACTGAAGTCAGAACCTGTGGCATTTGTTCATGTAGATGTGGATTGTTGCTTCCTAAATGGTATAAAATATCATTTGGGTTTATGTCTTCTATTTTAATTTAACTATTATTTGTTTTTAAATTAATATAAACCTTATCACCCCTATTTCCTCAAGTATCTGTCTCCTGAGATTATTTATACTGTGAAGAGTGTTAATACATCCAACAAGTTTCTTTAATGCACGAAGGAAAGGTTTAGTAGCACTGAAGATATAGTCATGGTCACAGTTTTAGTTAAAACATCATTTTTCTCACGCTCCTCATATGAATTGGCAAACAAAAGCATAAAGTAACACACATGAATAAATAGCAGGTATTTATCCAAATCTTTGGGTGATTTTAGAACTGCTGAAATTTTAAACATATTTGCTTATATGCAAATTTGCGCTTAGCAAGAGCAACAATACCCGAGCAGTCAGGTCACGATAAAAATTCATGTACATCATGCACATAAATGAATGCTGAAAAGATTGAAAGGTTAATGGATAAAATAAGCATATTTCACTGAAAAGCCAGAAAGTCACCTCATGCTTTGATACTGTCTATAGTCATAATAACCAACTACATAACACACTACAGATCAAATCTGTAGGTGTTTTAGGGCTTCTGTGACAAGAAGCCTGGATGGGACCTTGCCACAGACTGATTTTACTTTTTATATTCTTTTACGTTATTACTTGGCTATTCTATTATCTTCAAAACGTCCTCATCTTAGCCTATATATATATA